>APFE030886503.1:0-15497 GCA_000404065.3 Pinus taeda
TTTGGACAAGCCTGATTAACATCCCTATAATCGACAAACATTAATATTGTCCCTTGTTTCTTCATGACAGGAACAATATTGGAAACCAAATTAGTAAGAGGAATAGGGTAAATGAAACTAGCATGCAAAAGTTTTTCAACTTCTATTTTAATGGCAGCAACCTTCTTTGTATGAACAGGATGGAGGCGTTGTCACACTGGTTTTATATTAGGATACATTTTGATTTCATGTTCAACTATACTAGAGTCAATTCCTGGCATCTCCTCATATGACCATGCAAATATATCTTGGAATTCACGAAAGAGAGCACAGTAAATATCAAGTTCTGATGGAGAACAAGATTTGCCAACATGAATGTTTTCTACAACTTTAGGTTTGGTCAAAATATTGATAGAAATAGTTTCTTCAATATTTGACAAGTTTCGCTCAGAATCTACTGTATCTATGAAAACAGAATTCAAAACGAAATCGACAACTGAAGGGTGATTAAGTTCATTTGAAAAACATTCTATGTGATCTGGAAGATGGGAACAATGATGATAATCTTCCCATGGTTCTTCTTCCGTCATCATTGATTGGATGATTCCTTCATCAATATAAAATATACGTCAAAAAGGATCAGAGGAAGTACCATATTCTAATGAATGATCTACCCATACAATTGGGGAATATGGATTTGGGTTGAGCGAGCAAGCCAAAAAGATTGATTGCTATCAAGCTCAATAGGGCTTAGTGGCATGATTTCATTACTACTATCAGCTTCATAACTATTGGTAATCTCCCTTAAATCAGATGAAGTGGAAGATATCATGTTGCAAGTCTCAAATTTTGTCACTTCCACCATGTTGGATGGTGGTGGTAGTGAAAAAGTACCCATTAGGGAAGAATCCTTGAAGAGGCCTACACCAATGTTTTGAAGAGATAGAGGGGGTTCATGAACTAACGGAATGCTTCCAATAGCCTGTGAAATAGAGGCGAAAAAGGCGAGTTGATCGATAACTGTGATTCCGCCCTTATGAGGGAATGTGATCATACGAAAATATGTTGAAACCACAACAACCATAGAATAAACCCACGATCTTCCTAGCAAAATGTTGTATTCAAGGGCTCCGTCAACAACCTCAACTTCAATAGTTACTATTTTTCCCCCTAGTTCGATTTGCAGATTACTCAAGATTCCACAAGGCGTATATGTGTGACCGTCGAAAGCTTTTAACGTTGTTAGTGAACATGACAAAGGTGGTGAGACAAGTGTTTTCTAGCAATTCATAGACATAATACAAGTAGATGCCCCCTCATCAATAACGGTTCGGTGAATAAGTTTATTCAAGGCATTTACTTGAATCAAGAATCCTAATTGTGCTGGTAATTGTGGCATATAACCCACATGGTTGAAAACCACAATATTAGAATTAGTTGGATCAATTCCACCAATTGCTGACAACAAAGCCTACTTTTGGGAGGGGAAATTCTGAAGCACCTCAAGTGTTGACATAGCAGAAGGTGACTAAGCCAAATCTTCTACTATGTTATAGTTCTGTGCAGCTCGAGCTCGAGGGTTAAATTTTGATTTATGTACAACTCCCTTAAGTGGTTTTATTGTTAACTCTGGTGCAATAGGTGGTGGAATAGGATTAGACGAAGTCGAAGTTAAAGGATTAGTTTGATCATCCTGGTTATTTGACAACGATGGTTGATTTCCATAATCTTTACTTTGTGTTGACACCAAAATATCAATTTTTTGCTTAGAGGTGGATAGCATAAGCACTTGGGAAGTGGAAGCATGGTCTATAGCAACCATATGTGTCTCCCAGATCAGAAAAGGATCATTCAACACTGTGGATGTATTAGAATTCTTCAAAAGCTTTGACACTTCAGAGCGGTGAGGACAATCTCGCATAAAATGCTCATCATTACAGATTAAACATGGGTAATGAGGTTTCCTAGCCAAAGGAGAGGAATCATATGATTTCTCTTGAGGGGGATTATTTTGTTTCTTCTTGTTTTCCCCCTTCTTCTTGTGTCCTAGTTGCTTTTCATTCTTGCCTTTTTCAGATGACACAACATTGATTTCGGAAGCAAGAGTGTTGTTAGATTCATTTGAAGTTTGATTGGAAATGGAAAGTGTTTGACCAGTTGGTCTACCTACCATTTGTGTGCTCGAAGAACCAACCACACCATCACTGGCATGAGAGTCCTTACTCGATGGTGTTGGAGGAACAGTGAAAGCTGGTCAGGGTGCATTCAGGATCTTTTCATAGAGCGTGCTAGATTGTGTATAAATCAAGTCCAAATATTGGGAACGAGCAATTACTTGCTCTTCAGTGACAACTCCACCTTTCGCCACATCCTCGGTGATTGATGGAAACAAGGACTTTATAAACTACTCAGCTAAAAGTTGATCAGGAACATAAGTTTTAACCATTCGACGACGATGACGCCACTCATGAATATGATCAAAGATATGAGTAGAAATAGTCTATTTAAAGTTGGTTAATAGTTTGTTCCAGTTTCATATCGTATGGGTAATTGGAAGTGGGTTAAAAAAGTGGTAGCCAAGGTTGTAAAGTTATCTAAAGAAGTCCGTCGTAACTTAACGTACTACTTTGCAGCCAGACCAATAAGCGTTCTTTGGAAAAGACATAGTCTAACTGAATCATCATTCAAGGAGTTTGATGAACACCATAAATGAAAATTCATGACATGGTTGGATAGGTATTCTCCAGGGCTTCTATTGAATTTCAAAATATCGAAAGGTAACTTATGAGGAATCACCGGCCACCAAGATGCATAAAGAATTGGGTCATTGGTAGTGGATATAGATATGGTAATTCAAGTGTTGCAATGAAAGGTAACTTTCTATTGAGGTCAGGTTGAGCATATCCAGGGTAAGATGGGATTGTCTGGGCAATAGGCCTTTGCATACTAGCATAAGGCATCTACTATTGGTAACCTTGATAACGGTAAGTTTGTTGAGCAAATTCGGTGTAAGGTTGTTGTTGAGCACCAGGATACATTTGTTGTTGTCCAAACCCAACATAAGCTTGTTGACCAGTACCTAGGTAAACTTGTTGTTGACCAAACCTAGCATAGGCTTGTTGACCATGTCTAGGATGAGGCTAGTATTACTGGAATTGTTGTTGTTGATATTGGGGCTACTAAGGCTATTGAAGCAACTATTGTTGTTGGTGATACAACGATTGTTGATTTAACGGTTATTGCCCACCAATGTAAGCTTGACAGGTTGTGAATACACTAAACTAGTGTAAGTCTAAGTCATTCCAGTAAAAGGTAAACTAGCCTGAGGTTGTTGGACTCTATGCACAAGTGGTTGTTGTAAAATTGCTTGAGAAGGCTGAATCTATACACCTGAAACTTGGGGGCCTGAGGTTGAAGGACTAGCTTGCATAGGTTGAGATACCACAATTTGAGCTTGTGATTGTGATAAAGTTGTAACAACAGGAGTTGTAGGTATGGATGAGATAGATTACATAGGTTGTGATGGATACACAGGCCTAGTTTGAATGGGCATTGTTGGCTGCCACTAACAGATAGTCATTCCAGGCTGACCTAGAGATGACTGCATATCAACATATGGTTCCCCCAAGAAAATGGAGGATAAGGAGATTGTGCATATTGTTCTTTGTATGGGGGTAGTCCAGTGTAAAGCGGATACATAGGACGATAACCAGATGAACCAACTTGATATTGACTTGATGGGTCCAGCTGTTCGGTATTCGTTAATGAGGAACTAGATAAAATTCTTGTAGAGGACATTGGTGGAGACCAAGGGCTAGAAGCAACACTTGCGTGGGTTCTAGATAAATATTGGTAACCTGATGAGACGAACGGAACACCATACAAGTGTGACTTAGGTGTCGTAGTAAACATCAAATAGGTTGTGACAGAAGATTTTGTTGTAGCTGTAACAGATGGTACAGTCTAGGATGTTGACTCTGTTATAGCCAAATATCCAAATAAATTTCCTGACGAATCAACGGGCGTCTGAAAGTAATCAAGATCAAAAGGAGCAATAAAATGAGGAGTATGAGGATACAGATAAAGTCTAGTTCCAAAATGGAATGGAGTTCTAGGTGTTTCTACCTCAGGTTCCTCTTCTATTGAAATCAAACCAGGTGGAGGGATCTCACTGTCAGGCCCATAATTGATTTCTGGTATCTGTTCTTGAGGTAAAGAGGAAGTCTCGATAGTTAAGGATGTCTGAGGATGTATTGGTCGATCTTCTTCCGGTATGGTAAAAAATTCTGATTGTTCAACCTCAAGATCCAAGTGTTCTGGTAAAAGAACAAGTTCATGTTGGGATTCTTGAACAATTTCTAGTTCATAAGTAACTTCTGATTGAACAATGATAGGTTCAGGATCAAATTCTGGTTGAACAGATTCGGGTTCAGAAGTAATTTCTTGTTAAACAACTTCAGGTTGAGAATCAACTTGTTGTTGAACAACTTGGGTTACTGTTTCACTAGATTCAGTTTTAATTTCCTCAGGTAATTATGGAGATTCCACTTCAGTAACAGATGTACCAGTAACTGTGGGAGTAATTGGGGTCACAGTACTTACCAGTATAGGTGTTTCTGGTAATTCATATGAAGAATCAGAAGTTTGTGAAGTAGTGGATTCGGTCAAAGGAGACCGCTTTGACCAGATAGGTGTAGCTTCGGGCGGTAAAGGAAATTTACTCACTACACTTTGCGAACGATGGGGTAAGGGTTGATGTTCCTCCACAATTTCTTATTGAATTTATTACAAAAAAGAAATAAATAAAAAGGGGTAAGCTAGGGAAAAGGTTTACCAAGCAATTGTGAACTACAGAATACCTCCCACCGAACCGAGAAGTACGGGTAGGAAATCTCCCCGAATGATGTGTTCGGTGTATCACAATGTACAAGGGGGTTGATTCGGTTACTAAGGATGGATAGCAACGTAGTGTTTTCCTCCCATATATACCCGAAAGGACATGGAGGCCCAATCCGTATTAGCGTTGTCTAATGCGAAACCACACAGTGAGAGCATTCCTTTATACTTTACGTACTCTAACACCACCCTATATACCCGAATGTGCGTGGACGAGCTACGATATACTCACATACATGGAATGAGGTATCACACTTGGAATGTATCGCAAACAAGTTAGAGACAGCTGCTATGTTTTACGACGCTGAAACGCATCTCTAGCCTAGAACCTATAAATGTTTTGCGTTAGATGACAATGCTCCATTAGGTTAATTGAGGTTAATTTTAAGTCGATCTTGATTAAGAATTTTCCTTTCAATGTTCACCATGTGATGTCTTTGAAATTCCTAGAATGCAATTAATATGATAAGCATTCTTTTCATTCAATTTTAACAATGAAACCTTAGCTAGTAGGGATAGAGAAATCAAATTCTTTTAATCAAAGAACAAAGAGCACATCTAATGAAATTTCCCTAAACTATTCCTATGAGCACACTCAAACTTTTTCAATGCACAATGCAAGTTTTTATTTTCAAATTAATTCCCTTAATGTTGAAATGAACAAAAGGAAACTAATGCACATTCAATCAATTAACCTTTTTGCAAGAAAGAATACTTTACGACAGTTCCTTTTCAAAAGAAATGAAGACTTTTACGACACTTTCTTTTGAAAAAAGATTAATTGACTATAAACTAACTTTGACAATGAATTGATAGTGATAAAGAAATCATTTAAGAAACACTAAACAATCAAGTCCAAAGTAGGGCTAGCAAAGGAAACACAAATTGATTTCAGAAGTACAACAATCATTGATCTTTCAGTAAGCATAAACAAAAGGAAATTTGGGAAAAATCAAGTCAAAGGAGGGATTTTTTACCTAAGGAGGATCAGCGCAGCCTTAAATGGGGGACAGTGCACTTCAGAGCACTGTCCTCAAGCCAAGGGTGCTCTACAGCGCTCTGTCTCTTGACCAAACCTACGCTAGTGCTAGAGAGGCCATCCTAGGGGCTTTCAAGCACAATTTTTACCAAAAAACACTTCAAAAAGGCTGAAACAAGATTAATGGAAGCAGGTAAAGTCTACTGGGATGTACTAGGATGAAGGTAAACTACCCGGAATGATGATCGTTCCCCGATGGAGTCGCCAATTAATTATGTGGAATTTTGCATCTACGGATAAACACAATTTCCCTAGGTGGGTAGCTACACCTAGAACAACAGAATTAAAGCGCTTAACCTTTTTCTATAGAAGATAAATAAGACAAGGGACCTACTTGTTATCTTTATCTTTCCCTTTGTCTCCTTTGTATGGCTCCTGTCACTCCTTCTCGAACTTAATCCACTCGACAAGTACCAACAATCATAAACAAAGGACAAAAACCAATCAAAGCAAGAGATCTATCTACTATAAGAAAATGGAATCGAAAGCATTTACACATATAATCATCATACATAAAGAAAAGAATATGGGAAAAGGCATAAACAACTTTATTAAATAGAAGGAAGAGTTACAATCATGAAGTCCGATCCAATGTCACTCCTCCAGCTTAGGTTCCAACCAACATCACATCAGAAACACAACACTCCGGCAGCATAACAATACTTGCTTACAATCTCAAACCTCACACCAACAATATCTCCTTACAAATTCTCAAAGTCCAGCCCCTAATCACTTAGATGAGTGATCAATTTATAGGAAAATGGAGGAGGTTTGGTCATAAATGAGGGTATTGAATGGCCTTCCAAACTTAGAGTTAGTTTCCATGGAGGAAGGGATGAGAGGATGGGAGGTTACTTAACTCATTCCCTATCCAATTTCGAGCTCATAGGAGATGATAAGTGTGGGAATCTTCTAGAAGGCTCCAAAAAATAAGAATATTCCTAGAACCCTATGAGGATTACGCTCAATATCGCCCAACGCAGGTCAAAGTCAGCCTAGGTGCACTGAAATGCACCCTTACATGGATCTACCTACAGTGAAGTGCATTTACCCCTGACTAAGGCTGCACTGGTCCCTCAAGGAGGCATTTCTAGAGGTCTTCAGGCCAAGAAACTCTCAGGGAAGGAGGCATTCAAAGTGATGACTTCTCTAGGGCATGTAGCAACTAAATTAGGGTTTGATGAGCCCTAATAGCACTGATCTGAATGTTGGGAGTGATGTGCCCAAATGGATTTGTAACAACTTAGGGATTTAGAAACCTTAGCTACCATTACTAGCTTCAATGTTACAACTATACACTGTAGTAAGTTTAGAAAGAGGAATCATTTAGATTTCACCATTGCGCTACCAAGGAGAAGAAGACTTGAAAAATATAATGGAAGTAAAAGGTATTATCAATTGATTTTATACTCTGATTTTGTGTTTTCTACATATCATCTTTTAGGTGGATACCCAAGCCAAATCTTAGTTCCTTTCTTGAGGGTCTGCCTTTTCCATATGCCCAAGACGAGTTTCTTGAAGAAAGGTTAAGTTTTCTTTCTCAAGGGAGGTTGGATCTCCTTGAAAGGGAGAGGTCGAGTTACATTCTATTCCTTGTTGGTCATGGCTGCGGAGAAGGCAACATATTTACCAATCAATAAGGGGTCAAGCTTAGTATTCTTTCAATGATGTGTTGTTGGTTATAGGGGCTCGGATTTACCTTCATTTGACTAAACACTGGGCCATGTGTTAAATACTTGGAGCCACATTGTGTTTGTGTTGGGTCGAGTTCCTTAGCTGAGATTCCAAGCTTATGCCTACTGCAGTGAGTGTCAGCTAAGTTTACCCTTTAAGACTGCGATGCCCATCTATGTTTATTGGTTGTAGAGTCACACTAAATACCAATGCATGGAAATTGTCATTTATGAGGAGGAGCCATGGTTTTCTATGTTGATATTATACAGTGAAAAGGAAGTTGTCTATATTGTAGAGAATGGGTCCAAACTTCAAAAGGGTAACGTTGGCTTATATCTGTCTCAAGGGATTGATATCATAATGGGAAAATGCATACCAATTTCCCTCATATTGCTCACTATTTTAATCCCCATTATGCTATGTAATTTATGGGTTATAATAAGTGAATAAATGGATATTGTATAACTATCCCTATTGTCCCAATGATAAATATTTCTTGTCGAGTTTATTATAGCACTGTATTGCTACTCTGGAGTGTTTTTGCAAGCAATTTTTTTGATATTACATGTTTATTTAAACCCAAAGCAAGAAAAAGTGTGCCTACAACAATTTGTAACCAATTGTTTGAAGAAATATCACAAAGGCGAGACCAAGCAAAACTCATAAATTTAGTGAGAAACTTAAGGTATCTCTAGGAGGGTATCTTACACTTTTTTAATTTTTATGTTTTTAATTAAAATTTTGTGTTAGATCAAATTTTAAGGGTGTTTTCATGATATTATGTACACAACGATGATTTTATAAGCCATGTTAAAAAAGTATTTCAATTTTAGTGCCCCATTGAAAATGGGTCAAGTTGTATTAGATTGAGATCATGAAAGAGCTATATTTTTAGCCTTAAAAAAACTTAAAAAAAAAAAAAAAAAAAAAAAAAAAAAAAAATTGCTTTTGGTAGAATGACTCATTGATTTAAATGTTAATTTTTAAGGTGATTTTTGGTCATGATATTTGGTTTATGATACCATGATTGAAAAATGTTGAAATTTTTTGTACTCGTGATATTTGGTTTGAATTCCATGGTTGAAAATTGTCAGAATTTTAAGGTTTTTCTAAGACATGGTATTTGATCTTTAACTCTATGATTGAAAACTGTTGGAATTTTAAGGTTTTCCATGATAATAATTTTAATTTTTTATTCCATGGTGAAAAAGTGATAGAATTTTATCCTTTAAAAAAGAGGGGAATGCACCATCACTACTTTTCAATTTTGAGGTGTTTTTCATGTCTTTTATGCAAAAAACATGATTCTAGTTGCATTCCTTTCAAGATTGGCATGGATCAATTTTAGAGTTATATTAATGATAACACCCCTCCCACCCTATAAGAGGAAAATTCCACCAACTATTGAAATTTGGTTATGCATGTAAGCATTCATATATTTTCAATTATCTATGTAGATGATTACAAGTATTAAGTTGTCATGGGAATGATGTGTGTGTGATAACCCCATGATTTATAGTTTTGGAGGTTAGGTAATGCTCTACTTGATTTTTAGAGGGTTAAAAGTGTCAGCGAAGTGAGGGCCCTTACATGAATACAAGTTGAGTTTGTCCTAGCAAGATTTCAATCTAAAATCTTATTACCATAAATTCATAAACTTGAGTTAGGAGGTCAAATTCTTAATGCTAGAAGATAGATACCTTGAGTAATAAAAACTATGTAACGCCAGAGAAGTTACATCTTGAGTGATACATAACTTTGTATCACTGGAGAAAGAATATCTTGAGTGATACACATATCCCTACCAGGGAAAATATACCTTTTGGAGCGATAAGAAAGGAACCTAATTCCTCCCTTTCACTTAAAATTAGTCTTTCTAGATTGATAAGCAAGGAGGTTGATTCCTCCCTTTCGTTAAAAATTAGACTTTCTAGATTGATAAGCAAGGAGCTTCATTCCTCGATATCATTGGAAATAGACTTTTTAGAGTAATAAGCAAGGAGCCCAATTCCTCCGTGCCATTTGAAAATAGACTTTGTAAAGTGATAAGCAAGCAACTTGATTCCTCCTTCACGTTGGAGTATAGAAAGTTGAAATGGTAAAGGAAAAACTATATCGTTGAGGAATCAATATTTTCCAATGGTATAAGAAGAGGCCTAATGCCTTGTCACAATGTAAGGAAAAATCATGAATCTGAAATGTAATCCTTGTGCCAATGATGTTAGTAAAAGCATGTTTTTACACCCATAGACTAGTGTTAATTCAAGGGAAAGAACATCAAACTAAGCTAGAGATGAAATGTTTTGAAACCCCACCTCCTTTAGGACTATAGGGGGAATGGGTTCATTACAATATTGCATCTTTATATCACTCCCAATGTACTTCACAATTTAGAATATATTGTGACTATAACTTTCCAATCAACCAATGAAGTTAAGGGAAGAAGTGGGGATGTGGTAGATGGAATAGCTGGCTATAGACATTATTATTTGAGTAAAAGATTATTGGATATAATTAAATATGAGCCATTAAAAAATCTTGTAATTTGCCTTTAATTTGTTTTTCAAAAAACCAGAATTTTACTTTTCTCATTAAATCATAATCTTTTAGTTTTAGCTGAAAAATATTTTTGGAAAATAAAATTTTCAATAAATTTTTTTTATAAAATTTCCAACTTTTAAAATTTTAATAAACTTAGTCAATCACATTTTAAATTTAAAATAAACTGTGTTCAATTTATATATATATAATATATATAATAGATATATATTAATTCTATTTAATAATGAATGTATAGTCATATTAATTTTGAAAAATATTGGCTTTGAATGTACATCTATTTAAATATGCACATTTGAATAAAGGCAACGTCACCTATTTAAATATTGACATTTGAATAAAGGCAACACGGAGTGGGTTGAATCCAAGTATCTAGTTAAATATTGACATTTAAATAAAGGCAACAGAGAGTTGGTTAAATCGAAGTAGATGGTTGTAACAAAATCATTCTATCACTTTCACATTGGTAAGTTTTTTTATCAACTATTTGAACTTCAATAATTGACTTTACAATAAAATAATGAAATTGTATATAAGTCATCAGCCATCAGCCATCTCCATATACTTTTCTTTTCCATTTTCCTTGCTTGAATTATTTATCAACAGGCAGAACTGAAACATCATGATGTTGTCATTTACTTTTAATGATAATTTGAATAAATTAAGTGCAGCATATATAAATTAGTTACTGGTAGTTGAACTTAAATCTTTTCCATTTTCCTTGATTGGATTATTTATCAACAAGCAGAACTGAAACATCATGATGTTGTCGTTTACTTTTAATGATAATTTGAATAAATTAGTTACTGGTCGTTGAACTTAAATCAGTTATTGGTAAAACATAAAAGAAGCTTGCTTACTTCCAAATCGATGATTTAAAAAAAAATAATATATAAATCAATTGTCTGTAGACAGAACCAAATCTAAAAATATGTTTAATGAATAAAATAAAAATTATTAATAGTATTAAACTATATTTTATGAATTAAACAAAAAATAATTATAATTGTTTAATAAGAACATATATAATAATGGCTTGTCATTTCTTTCATAAAACAGTCTTAATAATCGAAAAGATGAAAAATTAAATGCTTCATTTTCCAGGGTTTTGTTTACACTATCATTTTTAAACCATGCATTTTGAATTTCATTTAAATGTATTAACCAATTTAAATATTTATTAATATTATTAATGATAACTTTGTTGATACTTAAATTAAATGTGAAGAACTTTGGAAAAGAAGTATATGAGGTTAGGAGAAAACCTCTCTTTCAGATCTCATTTAACTATAGTTAAGAGTGATAATTAGGGGCAAATTGCATGACACCTGTTAAGACACGTGGTTATGCATTCATTTTTAAGAAGGGATCATTCACGATTTTGAATTTTTTAATATTTGTATTCATATTCCATAGAGTGGTGATGTGGGTTTATAGAGTGAATGTGATGTGGGTTTATAGAGTGAATCATTCAATTTCTTACTATTGCACAATGAATACGGAGCATTGGTGAATGTGGCCTCAAGGGACTAAGCTTCTTCTTTATGACCCTTATAGAGTGGGTGAGGTGGTTTCCACTGAGTTGATGTATGAGGGAACTTGCTTTTTAAGCTTGGGTCAAGTTTCATTATCTCATCCTTTTATTTATTGTTAGTTATCACTTTTTTTCAGTTTAAGATAAGGGTTGGATTATAAAAACAATGGCATGTCACAACTTTTTTTTTTTTTTTGTTTCTTCTCATGTGAGTCTTATAAACACATCATACTTAAAGAGGAATGAGTGTTGTAGCATTTTTCCACATTGTGAATAATAAAATTATTAATTAGCGCAGTAAAATTAGAAATATATTATATAGCTAGTATATTATTTATATATTTATTTATTTAGAAATTATGATTTGATAGAGAAAACAAATTAAGGTGATTAAAGCTTAATGTGACATTATCATATATTTGGGTCTTTGTAGGTGCTCTCAATGTCTTATTTGAAGATGTTATCATTGTGCTCGCACTGTAGCTAGAGATAAGGAAATTGTTCAAAAAGCTCAAGGAAATTAGAAAATGGAAAATCTTGAGTAAGAGCACCAATTACAAATAGCCACCAAGCATGTAGTCCTCAATGGAAAATTCTTTCTTTATCCCAATTTTTTCAATGTTATGTAAAGTAATTATAATAATAGGTTGGTTTCTTAGGATATACACTAGAAAGTTTCTGTGTTGTATTTTTAAGGACATAAGAATAAGCCATATTATAGAAAACAATTCTCATAGTTTGAAACATCTTTAAAAAAAAATGATTTCTAGTAAACCCATATTTATTGTATTATTTTGACGTAAAAAAATTTCAATACAAATTTTAACCCATTAATTTAACCCACAAAAAATTAATGAGATACATCGTAAACCATCTCACTTAATAACATGGAAAGATTCTACCGACCATATTTACACCACTTATGAATGCTTTTACAACACATAGAAAAATGCATTAATAAAATACTATAATAATTCTCTCTCTAGAGAGAGAGAGAGATTTAACAAATTAATATAGACCTCTTTATGAATGCTCTTAGAAAACATAGAAAATATGCATTAATAAAATACAATAATCATTCTCTCGTGTGAGGGAGAGATAGAGGGATAGATAATATTTAATTATATCAAGGTCTCTAAACATTAAATTTATTTAACTTTTTGAAAAAGAGAAACATGACACCACTTCAAGATGCCACTTATGTTGGCATTATGACTAATGCGTTGTCCTTGTTGGAAACCTACTTGATAAAGATGTCAACATTATGGTAATAGGATGATTATGCAAGTTGGTACAGATGTGACAAGTGATATGGTCAAATGAATGCCAGTTTAGAGACAAATGAATGATAAAGTGAATTTTGGGAAAGTATATGTGGGTCCTATGAAACAAGGTCACGTACATACAGGGGTATTGTGTAGAAAATTAGTGTACAAAATCTACACCATGGTAAATTGAATACTAGGAGTCTTTACCATGGTATTGGCCCATAGTAATGAGTCCAATAATGGTTATTCGATCTCGTCAAAGAATACTAACTACATTACTAAAGGATTGGCCTAAGGTATTCGCTAAAGCTAAAGCTATAAAAGGAGATGGAGACCAAAAGTGTTAGGTGTGCAAGTGATGGATTATTTATGAATGATTTGATCTAAAACAGGTTGGCACCAAGGAGCAAGGAGAAGGCTCAGATCTAAAAGATCTAAAGCATGGTGACATATGTGTTTGTTTGATGTACTTATTGAAAATGTCCAACATTGATATATTTGTGGTTGTAATGTTGTTGTGATCTAAATAAAATATTCTAAAAGTATGAAATTCTTGCAGTAAATATTGTAGAGCGAAAAATTCCATTTGTAGCGAAAGTTTTTGGATCTATACGTAGGTTTGTCTCAAGTGAGTCGCATACATATGCCGACCTACTTCTAGGAAGTCGTGTATATATTCTATGAAGTGTTTTTCAGTTTGTGCAGTTCTATACATGAGTGTTGAGAATGGTGAGCACGTACATACACTAATATGTTTTGTGGAAGTCACGAACATATGCTAGGGTTTTGGCAATATGGTTTATTGATGACATTTTATCAGTTACGTTCTGAACGTTGTTGTCTGACAATGATGTCTCTATCATGATAATATGTGTTTAATAGTGTTGATTGGGTTGAATAAAATAATTGGTATATTGATCAGTGATGATGCTGCATTATGATTGGATTTTCAGTAAGTTAACATTGATGTATCTATTGTGATTCAATATTTAGTGATTGACCCAGTGTTTTAGTTTGAAAAAAATATCAGTAGTCAGTTATTTGATATTTTTACGCAAATATTCTTCAAGGGAAGCATGTACATACGTGGGTATGATTAGAACAGTAGTGTATACATTTTGATGTGTGTTTGACCATGGTTTTCAATGACAACACTGTGTCGTTGTGTTGATGAACATTGCATAATTTGGTTGTTGTGCATTGGTATTATCTAACCATTTATATCTAATATGGAATAGTTGTAATGGATAAGATTCAATGATTGGTTTGATGATTCTATAGTGATTGGATGATTTGATTGAGTATTTGGTCTCAATGTTATTAGTTGGTTTGGTCTTAATGATGGAAGTGGGTCTAGTCTGAAAATATGATGAAAGGCAGCCTACAAGTTTCATGTTTTGAGTCCAAAAGAGGTGTTAAGGGTTGGATCCTTTAGTGAGGAGGTCAAATCTTCATTTCAGTAGTAGTTGGTGAATTTGTGCAGGGGATAGGAGCTCCCTTCCAGTTGTTGTCGATAAACACGATTAGGGGGTTGGAGTTGCCTTCTAGTGGGTGTTGGAGAACAAGAGAAGGTTGTATCCTTCTACAAGTGGGTGCCTGCATAATGGTATGAGACTATGCTAGTACAAGATTATAATATGTTTTCCTTTATAATAAAAGAAGAATACAAAGACGTTGACATCGGTGGTTATCTCTGACATTGGGCTTCCACCTAAAATCCTAGTGTTCATGTGTGTTAATATGTTTCTTGTGTGTTGATGATCTACCTGATTCTTGATTCTCATGGTTATTATTTAGTTAATTAATAATGAAGTGACGATGCACTGGTTAAAGATGAATAAATGATGAAATATATGAAAAGTTAGTTAACTGGATATATGTTGTTTGTGTTTACTAAAGTCATGTACATATGTTTGTTGCATGAATGACAATAGCATTCATAAATTAGAAATTGAAAAGTTGAAGTGTGTTGAAAAACACTAATGCACCCCCCCCCCCCAGTATTTTTCCCAACAGTTGGTATCAAAGCAAGTCACTTCAGTTGAAGCTTAATCGCTTGGAGTGGATCAGGGACGACAGGAAAGAAGCAAAATAAGAATGCATCTCAAAGGAAGAAGTCAATTCAGGAGAACCATGACATTGATGCATTTGATGTTATAGCAATATTTGCATTTATGGGTCAAGAACAATCTACAACAAAAGAACAAAGTAAGCCAGAAACCATGGATAATAAAGGTATGTTTATGTTAAGTGATGATAACTATCAAGAATGGAAAGAAAAGATGAAATCTCAATTAATAAATCTAGGATATGATGTCTGGAATTTGGTATGTAATGGTTGCACTAAAACTCCTCCATCAAGTGAAGAACTACAAAAAAGGATTGTTGCATTTAATGAAATCATCGGTAACATACTTGATTCAACATTAGGAGAGGTTATGCACTATGAAACTGCAAAGGAAGTATGGGATAATTTTTAGGTTATTCATGAAGGTAAATCAAAGGAATATTGTTCATCAAGAGAACCATTAGGTAATCTTATTTCTAA
>APFE030886506.1:0-29646 GCA_000404065.3 Pinus taeda
ATTAGCTTATGCATGTGATGAAGATTGAATAAAGATATTATGATGTTGGCAATTACATTTATTTTGTAAGTTAATTAATATGTTATGAAAATGGAGAAATATTTATTTTCTTTATTATTTTTAAAACAATAATTATCATTAGCAAAATTTTAGAATTAATATTTTTTCCACAAATTATTAAATTTTAGTATTATGAAAAAGAAAATTATAAATTATTAAAATTAATGAATTCTTAAATAAAATTAATTGAATTTATTTATTGTATTGATTTTAATATTAAATAATCAATTGATATGTATCATGATGATGTTATAAATGTCATGTAATTGTTTCTTCTTTTATAAGGGATTTGAACCTTGAGTCTCATGGTTTGCATAATATTTCATGTACTTGGAAGGCTAATATTATTTATTTTTTAATGTTATTATAATATGTATATTATTTTTCATTTTAAAATGATAGATTAATATTATCAATCTTGGGAAAAAAATAAGAAATGAAAAGTAAAATAATAAAAAATTGATTAAAATAAATTAAAATAAAAATCCAAAATAATAATAATAATAATAATATTTTCACAAATATTTAAACTTACAAGTTAATATTCTAAATAATATATTTATATGAATAATTGTTTGATTTATATCATTCATTAATACTATATATAATATATATATATTCACACAAACTACACTCAGACAAACTACACTCATATATCTACAAGTAAATGATATATATACAAATATAACTAGGAAATATTTATACCAACATAGGGAATACATTCATACTCATACAAATAGTATAATTATGCAAGACACATACAAGTATAGAAAACAATAGATTCATACACATACAAAGAATACAATTAAGCCAGACACATACAAATGTAGCAAAGAATAGATTCATGTGCACATAAAAGACATGTTCATACACATACAAAGAATACAAGTAATCTAAGGCACACACAAATATAGCAAAGAATAGATTCATGTACACATAAATAATATATTCATACACATACAAAGAATACAATTGTGCAAGACACATACAAGTATAACAAAGAATAGGTCACACATACAAAGAATACAATTAAGCAAGACACATACAAATGTTGCAAAGAATAGATTCATACACACATAAAGGACATATTCATACACATACAAAGAATACAATATCCAGGGCACACACAAATGTAGCAAAGAATAGATTCATGTACACATAAAGAATACAAGTAAACAAGGCACATACAAGTATAGCAGAGAATAGATTCATACACATACAAGGAATACAATTAAGGAAAGCACATACAAATGTAGCAAATAATAGATTCATACACACATAAATGACATATTCATACACAAATAAAGAATACAAGTAATCTAAGGCACACACAAATGTAGAAAAGAATAGATTCATGTACACATAAAGAATACAAGGCACACACAAATATAACAAAGAATAGATTCATGTACACATAAATAATATATTCATACACATACAAATAATACAATTATGAAAGACCATACAAGTATAGTAAAGAATAGATTCATACACATACAAGGAATACAAATAAGCAAGACACATACAAATGTAGCAAAGAATAGATTCATACACACATAAATGACATATTCATACACATACAAAGAATACAAGTAAGCAATGCACACAGAAATACAACAAAGAATAGGTTCATATATATACAAAAATAGATGTAAATAATATACACACAATTATAGCAAAGAATACAATCATACATGTAGAAGTAAATAATTTCCATACACTAGAATACTCAAAAAGTACACACATTAGCAAATAATGAAGGAATATTGAAAGGCACTCAAGATAATACAAGCAAATATTCAAAAAAATACATTTACATACACACAACCAATGAAATCACCACTCTAACACTCAAGGCATAGTCAAACAATACACTCATATACATACAAATAAACAATGAAAGAATACTAAAAAACATGCAAAATGAGACATTCATAAACATAGAAGAATACACACTCCAAAGAAGTAAATACAAGTAATGAAAACACTCTATCTCAATAATACATTCACACACACCACATAGAAGGAGATACCCTATTCATTGATACATACCAAAACAAAAACCTTAACAAATAAATTCTAACTACCGAAATTCAACTAATAAAAACACTATCTAAATTCTAAAAATAATACATTCATATACATACAAAATAAAGAATCTAAAACATACATTGTAATCCAAATACATTCATATATATAAAAATAAGCATTCAAGAATATATTTATTGTATATAAATAATAAAACCAATATACAAACATTTAGGTATAGTAAATTTATACAAATACATAATAATTTTTTTTTAAATAATTTACAAACACAAACACTCTAAATAATATAATTGAATATTTAATATAAATTTATAAAATAATCAATAAAAATATTAAATTACATTTATTTTTTATTATATGAAAAGAAGGTAAAAATATATAAATATCCTATAACATATAATAAAAATATATATATTTAAAATAAAAAAAATCAAAATCTTAAAAAAATCAAAATCAAAACTCAAAAAGAAAAATAGAAATTAAGAAATATAAATAAATTTAGGTGATAATTTTTATATAATTTATGTGAATGGGAGTGATTTTTCATTTTGTGTGTATGTGGGGAAGATGTTTAAAACATTGAAAAAATGTTAAATGATTTATGTGAATAAAGGTGATTTTTCCATTTGTTTGTGTATGTGGGGAAGTTGCTTAAAACATTGAAAAAATGTTAAATGATTGATGTGAATAAAGCTGATTTTTCCATTTGTGTGTGTATGTGGGGAAGATGTTTAAAACATTGAAAAAATGTTAAATGATTTATGTGTCTAAAGGTGATTTTGCCATCTGTGTGTATGTTGGGAAGATGTTTAAAACATGTTTATACATTATTATTATAATAAAAGGATGTATGTGTGTTTGTGCATATTGGAGTTGCTATAAACTAAAGATCATGAAAAACATGAGCACAAGGAACACAACTCAAAGGAGGGTTACCATTTAACCCTCCTAAGAGCCTTTTGGAGGGGTGGAATCCCCCTCCACAAAAAAAATGCCTACTCCTTTTATTAAAGATAGTTTGTGTTCATGTACATTTTTTGATGGGCCCATCTAAACAAAAAAAATACACATTTTTCTAATTACATCAGAACAAAAAGTAAAAATAGATAATGCCTTCGAGAAAAGCGGCACCTTTGATATTGATAGATTTTCTGCAATATACAACATTAAAATAATATTGTTAATATACAAACTTTTCATAACAACTTGTAACATAATTAAATACATCATTCCTAAAAAGAATCTCTATAACATATATATTTATATATAATCAAAAGCCATAATGCATGATAAATATTCCATTCACAGGTGCCGAAGGGAGTAAGAATTAAGCTCCTATGTGTAATTCTTCCAATATGCATCATAGGGGGAATCCATTATAACCCCTCGCACATTAAAGCTCAAGTTAGGTGTAAAATTGAATTGATTACACAGAAATTAAACCGGTGAATGCTAATTGGCCATTTCTAATAAGAAAACAATCCACTCACACAGCTCTTTGCACTATGATCAACACTTACGCATATATAACTTTTGATGGCCCAATAAAAATTGTCTATTGAGAAAAAATTTAAAATCTAACAAGCCCATTAACAAATCTATATAATATAATCTATATAATATAACCCATGCTACGAGTACATAACTATGAGTAATGATTGAAAAGTGCTGAGAACTAAACACGGAACTAGTACTGATTGACAGTTGTCAGCTGGCATCAAACTCATGACTACTGATCACAATGGTTTGTGAAATGAATTTCTTATATTGATTGAAACTTGACAGTTTTCTCGCTATGATTAACGAGCTAAACTCAATGATACATGTGCAATTTCCAATGAGCCCACGCTCTTTATGGATCGGGTAGCTATGATAATGATTTTTTTTACATCTAATTATGTGATTGCTTATACGCATATATTGTTGCCCTCAGCGTTGGCTTCGAGTATATTTCCTACGTGGCTTGGTATTGTATTGGGGTATTCTAGGTTCCTTACGTGGCTTGGTATTATGTATTGGGGTATTCTACATTTCCTATGTGGCTTGGTTTTAATAAAATAATTATTTTTAGATATTAAAAAAATCATAAACCATTACTTATGCCTGACTACCTGGACTATTGTTCATAACCACCACTGATAAATGAAAACTCCAACAATATCGATAATACGTGATTCCATACATGGAGCTCATTAACGAGCACTCTTCACGCAAAACCTATGCACTATCTTCGTCCTGGCCGAGACTGGAACTCTAAAGCCCGTGGCCATTGGGAAAGATGAATTCTATTGAAAAGACCAGGGAGGAAATGCCATCAAAAGTAATTTCACCCTGCTTTCTTAACGAATCAAAAGATTCATTGAATAGTTGTATTAAACAGAAACTTGAGTCTAAAATAGAATCGCTAAGCCCTACGGCTAGAATTTCTGGGATTTCTTCGACCTGTGACTTTTGAATTGAACAATAGATTCATTGAATCGTTGTATTAAATAGAAAGTTGAGTCTAAAATAAAATTGCTAACCCTTACGGCTGGAATTTCTGGGGTTTCTTCCATCTGTGACTTTTGAATTGCACAATAGATTCATTGAATCGTTATATTAGACAGAAAGTTGGGTCTAAAATAGAATTGCTAGGCCCTACGGCTGGAAATCTTGGGGTTTCTACGATCTGTCACTTTTGAATTGCACAATCAAGAGAGAGAGCTGGGTCTTTCTGGCGAAGTGAATGTGCAGATCTTCCTCTATAAGGTGCGCCTCAATTAACTGAACCACCTTCGCTTAATATACCCACGTATAACATGCTTCATGGGGTTAATATCTACAGTTTAAGCAACTTCTGCTCGATCCGGTTATGCAACTCTTATGGATATGGGACAATTGGTTGCGCTGGCATGAAATGAGAAAAAGAGGAGCTCAATGGGGGGTTTGGAGAGACCAATGCTGTAACAAACAGCCCAGCCATGAAATGAAAAAAAGAGGAGTTCAATTAGGGAGACCAATGTTGTAACAAATTACAACTACGCAGCCATGAAATGGGAAAAGGAGGAGCTCAATTCGGCGACCAATTGGATGCTCTAACAAACAATGCAACCGTGAAAAGGAGAAAAAGGGGAGACCAATTGGGTGTTTGGAGAGACCAATGCTGTCAATAGGCAAAAAGATTGATGGGCGACCTGACCTGTTACATTGAAAACCACCTAACCAGCTAATACTTATGTTAACACAGACCAACACAGAGGAATAAAACCTAAAAACGACTCAATTGGAAAAACTATTCTGCAATCTACATGCTCTTTAAATATATCATAGAGATATTGGTAAACTGCACCAAGAAACAGAGGAGAACAAGGCCATTCACAAATCGTACTAACCTTGCTAGCTATACTTCATTTGCTATTGAAACTATGCAAACTGGTTGTTCCAAAGTTCGAGACCCCTCATTCCCCGCTGCAACAAAAGCATTGGAAACGTCTGCTCCAGCTCCTGTATATAAAATTCCAACTCATCAGAAAAAAGGGTCGAAAATGAATCTAAAAATAATTCAAGAAAATATTGCACTCACTCTGAATGCATTATTTGTTGATCAATTTGGCACTTCAACCACCAGTGCATATTCTGCTCACCTGGGACTTTCTCTCCACATTAACAGACACACAAACACAACAAACATTTGGACACTACACAGGACACAACCACAACTAAACATTTGCACACTGCATAGGACACAACCACAACTAAACTGCACAGGACATTGATGCATACAACAATGCACAGAACAAAACATTTATGGAGCGCTCCATAAGACATACAGTATGCTTGAGAGAGAAAGAAACCTGTAGATTCAAGAGAGAAAACAATTTGTGAGGTTACATAAAATCACTCAATCGCCTACAGCCTTTTTCTGGTTAACCAATTGAATAAACAAAGAGATAGAGAAACAAATTAGATTACCCTCTCTATGAATAATCCACTCCATCGCCCTCAGACTGCGAAAATTTTGATCACCTCCTCTTCGTTGGTGGAGCTGAATTTCCTTTCCTCCTCTCATTCTTTGTTCATCACCATCACCGATCCCACTCAGGAGTGCGCCAGTATATAATGAGTTTTAGGCTTGCTTTGCTTTTTTGGACCGTTGTGTTAAAATTTCGCTTCAACCTAACCCATCTTTTAATTACTATTCATTAAACCGATCTTTTAATTACCAATCTTTTAACTCACTATTACTAATTACTATTTACAATTTACGATATTGCTCTAGTTTTTTTTTACCTGCTGGCTTTTTCAGTTCTCTTTTTTTAGTTCTTTGTTGGCAACCACAGTACTTCTGAAACGGTGTGCAATTATACATTCTTTACATGGGGCCGGCCATGTGTATATTCTAATTTGTGCAATTCAGCTGCACAAATAAAATAAAAAACCTGGAATAAGCAATTTGACCACATCGTGCACGTTATAATTTAGTTGACTTTTTTGGACAGCAGCGTGGTATTGTAATTTCTATTTATACATTACTTTTTATTAATATTTTTAAAAAGATAATTTTGTTAAAAATTAAATTGTGGTAAATATTTTTTGATTTGTTACCAGTTTTGAGATCACTGAACAGTCTAACTTGTAATTTTAGTTGCTTAGATCGAAAGAATTAATTACTCAAAATTTCTGGAAAGTTAATTATAAATATTTTAGTTATTTAAATCAATTGTAATATTATTCAAATTATTAAATTAAAATATAAATATATAAAAATATATTTTGATGATTGCTAAATAAAAATATGTTGAGAGGTCGTTAAAGCAAGTGAACATAATCATTCTTAGATCCAAGTTGACTCCTTTCTTCGGGAGAGCATCCCGGACCTAGTTTTTTTCTTCTACAATGAGCCTTATCCAATTTCATATTCATGGTGGGTTTCGCACACCTAGTTCTCTGTTTCTTTCAATAATATTCCATAAACATCTCATATTTATTTATTTTTTTAATTTATTTAAATTAAATAATATTTTAATAAAATATTCTAATTAATAATCACTTTTAAATATTAAATGATATGAAACGTTTTTTTTTAAAATCTATTTAAATTAAATAATATTTTAATAAAATATTTTTAATTAATAATCATTTTTAAATATTAAATGATATGAAATGGGCACAACCAACACTAGGAATTGGGTCTACCATTTCTCTCAAATGCCCTCCTTGTTGTTGGCCATTATGGGATTCATTTAGTTGGTTCAATTGAGATTTGGTCAATTGGTTCTCCACCTAGTTTTGCAATTAGGTTAGGTCCCAAATTGGTTCTCCACCTAGATTTGCAATTAGGTTAGGTCCCAACTCGGTGGTGGATATGCGGCTATGTAGTGATTTACGCATTGTATATCTCATTTACTAATTGAAATGAGGCCCAAACCAAAAGTGTCTAGTTTCCCTCGTAAAACATTTCATTATTCACTTAGCATCTTGTTTCCTCGTAAAGCGCTCCATGATGCACTTAGCCAAATGCTCCATATAATGCTTGAGTCTTAGCCTCCAAGCTCGGTAGCTCCATATAAGGTTACCTCACTCACACCTTCTCAAGATAACATATTAATTTGTTTCTTTCTGAATGTCAGTCAGAATCTGGAGGGCATAGAGATATGAGGTGTTTCTGAGCAGCAAATTAATTTGTTTCTTTCTAAAATGTGGAGAGCATGGATATATGATGTGTTTTTGAGCTTCAGAGTGTTAGATGTCACGCAAGACTTCGTAGATCATTTCTACATAGCCCTCACAAGTACCAAATGAATCTGTGTATTCCATGATGCCCATCAACTAAGAAAAGGGGAGGACATGAATACAACGATAAACCATGCCATTGAATGCAATATTTTCTCCCCACACTGCGCATCTTCTGTATGGTGTCTCAACTAAGTGTCCCAGGTGCATGGGAGGGTCATCCCTCTGTTTTACGAAGTAGCTCATGTTTTATTAGGAAGCTCATTTGCCAAGGAATTCCAACACCATAAGATATTGAAGGATGGAAAGGTTCTCTATGTCTAATTTGTCACGCTAGACTTTGGCTAGACATTAGAAAACAAAGCGATTAGCACGAAAACAACTATCCCAAAAAAACAACTAGCTCCTATCCATGAACATTATGGAAAACTAGAAAATCTAATTAAGTAACCCCATTAACACACATATATATAATGTTCAAATTGATTCATACAACTATGAAATCCAATCAATCAAAGTTGGATGGTTTTAGCTCGTAGTTTCACAAAAGGTGTAACACTGACACTTAGGTAAGATTGATATGTAATAGTATTAGCAGTTAGCATTGTGTCTCAGATTATTAAATTTCAAAAACTAGTCACGAGGTCACTAATTGGCTCATTACAAATATGTAAAGACAATAAAAACTTCATTAGCTTAATACATAACACTTAATACCTAATTTAAAAACAAATCCCATTCATAAGATTTACATAATGAGTCACTAACCCATTGTGGTTTACAATATCCTACACCACTATAAATAAATCTGTCTTCACTAACCAATTGTGTTGTACAATATCCTACACCACTATAAATAAATCTAACTTCAAAGGTAATTCACATACTTATCATATTCTCTTCGTGTTGCTCTATTGAAAGTTATCATATTATCCAATTTTCCAAGAATCATCCTGATAATCCTGAATTAATTTGGATACCAATGAGTGGAACATCTGTGATGGATATCGCGGAGCCTCGAGGTTGATAGGTGGACACACTACGAAAATAATGAATGAATTTCCATAAGGTACATGATGATTATTATAAAGTCTCCTCAATTCGATTCGCACAACAACTCCTCTGCCCATCTCCACGGACCTGGAATATTCTCCACCTTTCCAAGTTTTATATAATTGTAGCTCCGCTCCGCTTGTTTCAGTGTTGAGTATGAGTACGAATAACTCTAACTAATAGCCAACATAACTCTAACTAGTTAATTTAGCTTTCAAAATATAACTCTAACCAGCTAAGTTATGTTTCAAAATATAACTCTAACCAGCTAAGTTATGTTTCAAAATATAACTCTTAACTAACTAAATTTAGCTTTCAAAATCTAACTCTTAACTAACTAGCTAATTTAGATTTCAAAATCTAACTCTAACTAATAGCTAATGACTTGACTTAATAGAAAACATAGAAATACTCACAAATTTCAGTGCATGTTTTTCTAGCCATCCATTTTTATGCGTGCACTAATGTATGTATGAGTGCGTATCTTGTTTTTGCTCCCAGTTTTCCCGCTAGGATCATTAAGTTTACATGTTATGGAGTCATTTCAAGCTAGCATCATTAAGTTTACATGCCCACAAACATATTTTCGATGCTTGTTTTCGGTTTACTAAGATGGAGACATAGTCAATTTAATTTTATTAATGTAAAATCTTTGTACCTACCAAATTTTTATGGAAATCAACATCTTATTTAATTGATTACACGCTTTATATTTTGAACCTGTCTTTCTATTAAATATGAATATCTATTATTTATTTTAAACACTATATTTATAAATTATAATATTTAAAAATATTAATGTTCATTTATTTTATATTAAAATTTATCATTTTTTTTAATTATCTTAAAATTATTTATGAATAGAGCTTAATTTCAAGGGTGTCAATAAAATTAAGCTCATGACCTCTCAAAAATAAATGTGCTTTAACTAAAATGACTCAACCAATTAAGCTAACCCTCAAAATATATATATAAGTACAAGGTTGTATCTTTCATATGAGGAACATACATATTTTGTTGATGTTGTAAACATTCATCATCTCACTTGTGGGAATTGAACCTTGGTGGAGAGGATTCCATTCCTACCTCCCAACCACCGAGGATACACATAATTAACAATATGTTAATGAAATATATAATGTATATTGATAGTAATTTCATTTTTTCTTTCTTTGATAGGTCAAGGATCTACGGTGTAATGAATATAAACCCCAATGCACTAAAGTTATTTACCACACATACAAGGCCCTTGAGGATGGATCATAAGGCAATGACAAAATCAGAGAGATCCAGTGGATTTCCAAAGTGAGGTGTTTTTCCACATGTTGGACCTCGAAGATCCTGGATATGGCATTGAATTCACCCTGAGCGAGAGCACATTGGGGTAGTTACTCACCTATGAGCATTCATTCAATGGTAATTGAAATGGAAGTTATTAATCAATTATGCGATGTTTATGAAATGATTCAATGAATGTCCAAGGAATTTTTTTGTTGGTTTCATATTTTAGCTAGCATATATGTCTGAGTCTACCAATCTTGGTAAGTAACAGGAAAAAGGCTTTGTGTGTGTTGTAATCATCACTTTGCAATTTGAAGGACCAATTCCTAGCCTAGTCTCATTGGATTCGAAAATTATGCGCTATGTTCATCAATTATCATCCTAAACTCATCCCTATTGTAGACAAACAAATTATCTCTCCTTAGACTATGAGAAACCTCAGTTCTTAGAGTTTGGCACTACTCACGTATATCATCTCACTGAAAACAATTTCACAATTCCCAATTCTTTGTTTGGTTTTTGATACATCGAGTTAGTTTCTTTTGTGATAGTTAGTCACGTTCTTCACATCCACTCCCTTATGGATCCTCCCCCCTTTCACTCGAGTACTTTCTTATGTATCCAGACTCATCCTGTTGGCATCCCTCACTCCCCCCTACTCATTCCACGTCCCTTATTCCTTTGCATTATTTGTGCTCTTCCCAATGTGGCTTCAATGCCCATGACATGAGCTCATTCAAGAAGAGAGGTTGGGGGTTGTTATACGGGAAAATTTCCTCCTCATTAGCTCAGAGGAGAAAGGCAAGTTGACTGAAAGATTGACCAAGTTCACAGGCATATTTTCCAAGCTAACGCTCCCGAGGAACTATAAAGGTGCTTTATAAAGCTTCCTAGCCATGAATCAGGTGTGTTAGTCGACAGGGTAACTCTCTTTGTTTCCTTGGGGGCAACGTTAGTAAACTTTGGTGAGTTTCTGGAGGTCAAAGGAGTAGTCTGACCGAATAATATCCCTATATTCACTCATATGTCAACCCAAAAAGTAGCGAAACATCCATATTCAACCTTTTTGAGGATATTAGTATTCCTATCTGAGTCTAACAAATAGGGAAAGAGAAATAAAGCATGGAACCATCACATCTTTTTCCCAAAAGAACTCATGAAATAATTGGTAAGGATTATCTTCTCATACTATATATTTGAGGCTTGGGGCATTGTGAAAAGGGAGGAAAGTATTGAAAGGATTGCCTATTGATTATCGAAGATTTGCATTAGACACTGGTCCTTCAAGAGGTTAAGAAGAGAGAGAGAGAGAGAGAGAGAAGACTTGGAGGAGTAAGGGAAGCTTTATGCAACTGATGGTTGTAATCACTATTTCCAACCATTATTGTAGATCTATAGTTGTGTTATCTACTCCATGGCATTGGTATTGTGATTTATTTACGTGTTTATGCAACACTATTGGTTATGAGTAGCTTAGATATGTGTAGTTAGATATCCTTGTGTATTCTTGTATTGATTTTCAATGTTATATGTTGTGATATTACTGCTCATCTTGTCGATGTGCAGTTATTGATCTAGGAGGTAGCTGAGAGCTCTTCCGCTCTGCTACTTTGGGTTCTCTAGCAACACCAAACGAAGATCTGAGGTAACAATATTCCTTCTTACTTTTATTATCATTTCATTGATGTAGATATGTGCATGTATCTCTATTCTAGTTATAGCTACTCTGATCTATCTGCCAAGGACCCCGGGAAGATACTTCAGGGTATTTCCACCACAATCACCCATGAATTAATCCCTATAGCAGAATTGGCGATTCCACTAGGTACTATACTTAGTTCTTGATTTTCTCCTTGCAAGTTCCCAGATCTCTCTTTCTTCTAGACCCTCATGTACTTCTTGATTACCTTTCTAACCACTTAGGACTATTCAACAACCTTCTCATAGTGCTGATTTTTTGATCTGATCCCAACAATCCTTTTTTAGAGCTTTTTCCACACTAATCCACCCTAGCAGTGAAAGAAATGCTTTATAAAGCAATGTTTCCTTGCAAACAGAGTGTTAGTGTAGCCACTAACTCTTTGAGTCCTCTTCTGAAGTGCATTAGCCAGCCAAATCTTAATAAATAGGAAATTTTGTGAACTCCTGGGTTGGGGAAGCTGCATGTAGGCTGATCAAGGATCTGCAATTGTGCATGCTTGTTTGGTTGCCTGTTTCCTGAACATCTTTTCTTTTCAGGAAAATAGCTTTACTGCTTATGTTTTTCACAAAAAGGAAAATGCAAATTTTTTAGAGTTTTTCTGCTTAGTTGGTTAGATTCTGCATTTATTTGTTTTAAAAGTTGTTGGAGAACATTGCATGTTTATATTTTTATGAAGTAGGAAGATTCTCTCCGTGGACAAAGACAATCAATGTAGCGCAAGAGAGAGGGTCTAGCCACAAACAAGAAAATTTGACATAACTTCCCTTAGATTGAAAATGGATGCGATCCTACCTCTTGTATCGCTTATCCCTGTTTCATGAATTTCTTGTGTCTTTGCTTGATCCAGGTGGATGTTGGTGGCCACCCACCTATCCCATTTGGACCCCCACAATTGTCTCTTTCAGCATTTTCAGTTTCATTAATTGTAGCACAACTTACTATTTTTAGCAGTTTTTTGGGACCTGAACTCCCGGAGCCGTTTTGAGGCCCTAAACGACGTTTTTTGGGAAATCTGGGGGCAACATGGGTCCATGGACCGATGTTGCCCTTCCCAAAGTGGTAGTTCTCGGATAGATCTTTCTAAGGAGCTATCATACGCGTCAAACGGAGATCGTATGCCAAAGTTACGACCCCGGGAAATTGATGTACCAATTTACCCAAAACGGGGCCCACAATTTGGCGTTTCATCTTCTAAGGGTCGGTTATGGAATGTGAAGGGTTTTTCCATTGTTTCTCAATAATAAATAGGCCTTCGAGCCTCATTGTAACACAAGTTCGGAACAGTTCAGAGACATGTAGCCGCACATCTCTTCTCAGAGATAAGCTACCATCGTCCTAGCTGATTTATTCCCAATTCTGGTTGTAAACATATTTCGGTATTTTCCATTAATGAAATAAAGTGTTATTTCCATTGCATCTCTTTATTTATGGTTATCGCATCTCTATGTGTATGGTTATCTCTGTAATCTATTGCGTTCCTATTTAAATCTGGATCATTGCTCCAGCAATCAGCTCCTTAATGTCAATCAAGCATCTGAAAAAAATAGACAAGAAACCAAAGCACACATGACAACATAAAATACATTCAACCTACTTAAGAGGCTAAGGAGTCTTAAGCTATCAAATACCAGATGAAATTGATATAGGAAACACAATATCAGTTGTATTATTATGATAATAAGGAAAGTACAACCTTTGCCTTAGCATTGCAGGTTTCGTTCAGTATGTCTGGGTTCCAACACCACTATTATCATCTAACGATCCCCTCACACAAGTGAAGCTCAAGGCTTCTTCCTATTTTCTCCAAACCAAACAAACTAAAAACTTATTCTCTCTTTACAAATGAAAACTAGAAGGCTAAGGCTATCAAGATTTTGCAGATTATTCAAGCTCCTTCATTAGCTAGCTGAGGTTGGAAAAGGAGAAGTTTACATAGCTTGAGGGAGGCGACATGGATCCTCTTATTATGGGAGAGGTATTATCCCTTTTGGTTTGTTCAATTTTAATACTGGAAATGAACCCAAACAGTCTCTCTTGGCTTTATCTCGACTAACCATTTACCAGACTTCCATTCACGAAGCTTCTAGACCTAGAAGTTTCGATTCCATTTTAAAAACATTCCAAAAGAGGATCGACGCGGGTAAGGGATGGATACCAGACTCATTAGATCAGCGTGAGAAGAAACCGAGGGATAGCGTCAGCCTTTAAAACTGAGTTTGAAGGGATATTCTCTAGAAATGATGTAAGAGGGAAATGTTCTACAGATGAAGAGTAATGTAAAGACACGTTCTTCATGATAAGAAAATACATGAGGTTCACTGTAGAGGTCCTCCAGGATTGAGGAATGGGGAGTACACGGATAGTGAAAAAATGTTGTGTAACAAATGTTGGCTAAAGCATGAAGGTTGAACAAGAGTGAGGGGTGAAATTCTTTACAAGTAGATGCGTGGAACCAAAAACTATCGCCGAAAAACCTACAATAAAGTATAGATACATATACATCACTGAAATATATGATAAAAGATACATGAAATCAACATCTATCCTTCGAAATATGAATTTAATAACATTTGATTTATCCTTTTAAAGAATATTTAAAAATATAGCAAATACTATATATATAATGTATGGTGTTCTTATAATGTCATCCTTAAAATAAAGTGCTTTGATCATGTGTATCATGTATATGTAATTAGTTGCATTAACCAATTCATTTTATAATTTTTTTTTTTATTTTTTTTATTTAAAAAAAAAAATTATATAAAAAAATGGATCAACATGTTCTATTAAATCATGAGAAACATGCATCGTATATTATATTAGTAAAAACATCAGAGGCCTCACTCCTACTAGATTTGTTTCATTGAAGATAGAAGTGGAAGATCCTAGCTAATAGCTTTTCATAATAATAAGACTGAAGATTTACAACCCAGGAGGCCCAAAATTGACCAAAAAACTCAAAATGTACCAAAAGCATAGATTCTCTAGCCAGATTACCTGGATCTGGGTTGACACAAGCACCATTACCTGGTCATCGAAATTCCTCATGTACATGTGCTTCCATATGCGAAATTCTTACTTTGAAAGCATCCAACCACTCTTGCAAGTATTTTTGGCCCCTTTGAGGAGAGGCTTTGTTGTCTAAGATGTGCCATTGATTATGTTAGATGTTCTGCAAAAAGCTCATGACTTCATGGTGATATTGTTTTCGATCTCTCTCTTGCTACTCCAATGTTATAGTTACCACCCGAATTTGATCCTCAAGTGAGTCAAAGGGGGGTGGGATGTCCACATGCCTAGGTGGGGACTCTCGCTACTCCTCCATAAGGACCTTCACTCTTGGAATAGAACTAAGTATGTGGTGGTCCTCTAAGTGTCTCCTCAACTCGAGGGACCAGACTGACAAATTGATAGGCCACTTATTATAATTAACTTACTGCCAACCAATGCACTCACTGTGAAGCAAGCAAAAATTGAGCCGACAAAATCCCTCCTCCCCATAATAAACAAGAAGCTAAAAAACCAGACTTGACAACTTTGGACGCTCAAAAGTCCCCAAAATAAAAGGACACCTCACCACTAGACATATGCTTTAGGGTTAAATTTTATCCCATTCAACTCCCTCCTCCATAGCAGAAGCCATAGCAACTAAGAATTAACTGAGAATCAATTCAAGTCTTTGTTGGATAGATTTTTATGGCTTAGATGCCCCTGGGTTGTGGTTACGCAAACCACAAGTTAGACGTGATAGCCATCACAACACTCACATTATCTAGCAAAAAAAAAGAAAAAAGAAAAAGAAAAACAAACTTTCATTTTTTTTATTGTAATTATATTAATATTTATATCACATCAATTATAATACACTAGGTGAAAGTGATATTTGTTTGTTTATATAGTGCTAATAATTTATATTTTTATATTTACAATGTAAAAAAGAAGTGATACAAATTATATTTAGTATTATGATAATTATATGAAAATGTTGTGTACGATTTTTTTTTAATTTTCATATTCTTTTAATGCATAATTTAGGAACATTTTTAATTTAATTTAATATAATTATTTTTATAAATTTATTTTTGAAAATAAATATTTTATTTTAATATTCATATCATAATCAAGTTTTATTTAACATGACTATTTTCTTAAAATTTATCTCTTAAAATTAGCAATATTTTTTTCATCTTAACAATATAATCATATTCACATATAATTAATCCTACAAAATTTATCAATTTAATCAATTAATGACTATATGCTTTTATAATATAATATTGAATCTTTCAATTTTACAAATACCATAATTTTGACCAAACAAGTTTAACATTAACAAATTTTATTTGTTCTAGACATTTTAACTAGTAAAAATTTAATTATTATTTTTGGTAAACTTGTAAACACACACACACACATATAAACCATGTCTATGGCCTACATCTTGACTAGCTCTAGTATGCTTGAGTGGAAATTAAACTGAGAAGATTTGACTAGGTTCAAACTAGAGTCTTTCCAAATCTACAGTTGAAGCTAGTAGTAGTGAGGCTTATCATTATAATAGATACAAAAATTGGCTATGAAAGAAATAAAAACCAGGTAAGAAAAAACATTGGAAACATGAAAATTATAAACCATGGGTATTGTTCAATGTATTGATGGTGGGTTTGTGCAAGAGAGAGACCATAAAATTAAACAACTATAGCAAACATTCAGGGTGGTTGAGACATGGCGGATCCCTATCATGAAACAATGTTGTCTCCATTTGCTACACTCTACCACCCATAATCTAATATAGTAGGTGGAGCTCCTCCATCCAATGTGATGATTACAGAACACAAAAAGTTGTTTCCCTCTTACTTACCAAGATTGGTAGACAGAATGACGTATGTGCTAGCTAAAATATGAAACCAACCCAAACCTCCCTTTAACATTCCTTCAATCATTTCAAAAACATCACCCAATTGATTAATAGCTTCCATTTCCATCGCCATTGAATGAATGCTCACGGGTGAGTAACTACCCAGCGTTCTCTCGCTTAGGGTGAATTAAATGCCATATCCAGGACCTTCTTGATCCAACAAGTGGTCAAACACCTCACTTTCGAATCCACGAGATTCTCCCAATTTGTCATCGCCTTATGAGCCATCCTCAAGGGCCTTGTATGTGTGGTAAAGAACTTCAGTGCATGGGGGTTTATATTCATTACACCGTAGATCCTTGTGAATTGTCCTATCAAAGAAAAAAATAATGAAATTACTATGAATATATATGATATATTTCATTAACATATTATTAATTATTTGTATCCTAGGTGGTTGGGAGTAGGAATGGAATCCTCTCCACCTAGGTTCAATTCTAACAAGTGACATGATGGGTGTTTACAACATCAACGAAATAAGTATGTTCCTCATATGAAAGATACAACATTGTACTTATATATATCTTTGAGGGTTAGCTCAATTGGTTGAGTCTTTGTATTTAAAGCATCGTTATTGTTGAGAAATCGTGAACTCAATTTTATTGACACCCTTATAGAAATACTTTTAAGATAATTAAAAAAATAATAAATTTTAATATAAAATAAGTGAACATTAATATTTTTAAATATTAAAATAAAAACTTTCTCCATAGAATATTGTTTTAATATTTTTATTAAATTTATTATAAAAATAAAAACATTCTCAAAACCATTATATATAGAATTATATATGATAATCTTTTTAATACAAAAACTCTAAATTTTTAAATAATGTGATTTTAATTTTTAAAAATTTCCAAACTTTGATTCATCTCTAAGTTAGATGAATTATAATAATACGTGTGATATTAAATTAAGTCAAATGAGTATTAAATTAACGTGTCAGCTTTTGGGTAAATTCTTCCGCATAAAAAGAATGATAATTATTTTAAATATGGATTAAAAAAATCTTCTGCATAAAAAAATATAATTATTTTAAGTATGGATCAGTTTAGCCAACTGTCCATGAAATCTTTATAATTTATTCAAAATTTAGAATAATGGTTTTAGTTAAAATGAAAATTGAAAATAATATTTATGAAGCCAAAAAATAAGATTATTATAATTTAATGGTTGTTAATATTTAAATAAAGTAATATAGGATTATTATTATTTGAAATTTTATTTAAATAGTTTTTAAAATGTTTTCTTTTAATATTTAATGATATAATCTTTAAATATTGATTTAATATTATTTGAATTTTAATTAAAATTTAATATTATATGTTTTTTTTAATTATATGTTACTATTATTATGTTTTAATAATTAAAAGTGTTTTATAAATATAATAATATATTATTATTTTGTTTTTATCTTAATTTATTTTATAATTGTAAAATGTTTGATAAAATGAAAAAAATATTAAATTAATATAATCAACCACATTCAAGTATTAAGAAGGATTTAATTTTTTGAGATGAAAACTTCTTTTGGAGTGAAAAGAGATTTGATTTCTCTCCACTCAAAAAATGATGATAATTATTTTAAGTATGGATCAATTTAGCCAACCGTCCATGAAAACTTTATAATTTATTCAAAATTTAAAATAGTGGTTTTAGTTAAAATAAAAACTGAAAATAATATTTATGAAGCTGAAAAAGTAAGATTATTATAATTTAATGGTTTTTAATATTTAAATAAAATAATATAGGATTATTTTATTTGAAATTTTAATTTTAATAGTTTTTAAAAATGTTTTATTTTTTAAATATTAATTGATTATAATTTTTAAAATATTGGTCAATTTTATTTCAAATTTTTAATTAATATTTAATATTATATGCTTTCTTAATTATATGTTGATTAGCATTATGTGTTTAATAAATCATAATAATATATTATTAATTTGTTTTTATCTTAATTTATTTTATAATTGTAAAATGTTTGATAAAATGAAAAAAATATTAAATTAATATAATCAACCACATTCAAGTATTAAGAAGGATTTAATTTTTTGAGATGATTTTTTTTTTTGGAGTACATTCAAGTACTAAGAAGGATTTAATTTTTTGAGATGAAAACTTCTTTTGGAGTGAAAGGAGATTCGATTTCTCTTCACTCTTCAGAGTTCATGAATTAAAACGGATCTAGCCTAGTCTAATTTCACCCTTTAAATATGCTATGTTCCTCATGACCATGGTTTTTCAAGACCATTCGTAACTTTTGTTTTAATTATAGGTTTATTTTTATTTTCATTCTTTATTTTATTTTGACTATAAAATGTTTACATTACATTAATCTTTTTATTATAACATATTTACTTTTATTTTTCTATTTTTATTTTCATTTTTTATTTTATTTTGACTATAAAATGTTTACATTACATTAATCTTTTTATTATAACATATTTACCATACTAAGTTAGAGAGCACCTCTCAAAACAGATATATATTTATTACAACAACAAATGTTATAATTTATTTTATTTTATTATTATGATTTAATAAATAAAATAATCCATTTTATTTTATTATTATAATTTAATAATTAAATGTGAATGATAAATATAAGAACATATTATTAATATTTGTATTTTTTTTAATACATTTAATAAATAAAGACATGATAATAAATAAACAATTTATGATAATTTGGTCAAATTAATACTTAGTTTATTTTAATAATGTAATCATACGTTTACTAATATTTATCTATATATATATTATATATGATAATATAAGGAATAATATTTATAATTTATTATATATATATATGAATGAATATTTCAGTTTATTTTATAATAAGCTTATATATTTAAATGTTTTTTAACTAATAAAAAAATAAAACTATTTTATTGTTTTGAAGTTAATGTTATGTTTTAAATTAATTAAAAAACACTAAATAGAAAGCTCCTCTTGGTTTGGAGATGTAAAATCTCTACTAACAGGGTCAACCAAGTGAAGGTGAGAGCTTATATGACCCCAAAAATAGTCCATCATTGGCATGGGACTAACCACTCACGCGCACCCACACAATCCATTGCCAATGAGGCACAATCACTCACATGCATACATGCACACAACAAACAAAGGGTGCACAGAAACATACACATACCCAAAGACATTACACATATTGACTCACAAAGTGACATGTTCACATGCATCACATTTATTATGCTTATTATGAATTTTAGAATTAACATTAGCTTATGCATGTGATGAAGATTGAATAAAGATATTATGATGTTGACAATTACATTTATTTTGTAAGTTAATTAATATGTTATGAAAATGGAGAAATATTTATTTTCTTTATTATTTTTAAAACAATAATTATCATTAGCAAAATTTTAGAATTAATATTTTTTCCACAAATTATTAAATTTTAGTATTATGAAAAAGAAAATTATAAATTATTAAAATTAATGAATTCTTAAATAAAATTAATTGAATTTATTTATTGTATTGATTTTAATATTAAATAATCAATTGATATGTATCATGATGATGTTATAAATGTCATGTAATTGTTTCTTCTTTTATAAGGGATTTGAACCTTGAGTCTCATGGTTTGCATAATATTTCATGTACTTGGAAGGCTAATATTATTTATTTTTTAATGTTATTATAATATGTATATTATTTTTCATTTTAAAATGATAGATTAATATTATCAATCTTGGGAAAAAAATAAGAAATGAAAAGTAAAATAATAAAAAATTGATTAAAATAAATTAAAATAAAAATCCAAAATAATAATAATAATAATAATATTTTCACAAATATTTAAACTTACAAGTTAATATTCTAAATAATATATTTATATATAGAAGTAATGATACTATATTTATAATCATTCATATATATATATATTCACACAAACTACACTCAGACAAACTACACTCATATATCTACAAGTAAATGATATATATACAAATATAACAAGGAAATATTTATACCAACATAGAGAATACATTCATACTCATACAAATAGTATATGCAAGACACATACAAAGAATACAATTATGCAAGACACATACAAGTATAGAAAACAATAGATTCATACACATACAAAGAATACAATTAAGCAAGACACATACAAATGTAGCAAAGAATAGATTCATGTGCACATAAAAGACATGTTCATACACATACAAAGAATACAAGTAATCTAAGGCACACACAAATATAGCAAAGAATAGATTCATGTACACATAAATAATATATTCATACACATACAAAGAATACAATTGTGCAAGACACATACAAGTATAACAAAGAATAGGTCACACATACAAAGAATACAATTAAGCAAGACACATACAAATGTTGCAAAGAATAGATTCATACACACATAAAGGACATATTCATACACATACAAAGAATACAATATCCAGGGCACACACAAATGTAGCAAAGAATAGATTCATGTACACATAAAGAATACAAGTAAACAAGGCACATACAAGTATAGCAGAGAATAGATTCATACACATACAAGGAATACAATTAAGCAAAGCACATACAAATGTAGCAAATAATAGATTCATACACACATAAATGACATATTCATACACAAATAAAGAATACAAGTAATCTAAGGCACACACAAATGTAGAAAAGAATAGATTCATGTACACATAAAGAATACAAGGCACACACAAATATAACAAAGAATAGATTCATGTACACATAAATAATATATTCATACACATACAAATAATACAATTATGAAAGACCATACAAGTATAGTAAAGAATAGATTCATACACATACAAGGAATACAAATAAGCAAGACACATACAAATGTAGCAAAGAATAGATTCATACACACATAAATGACATATTCATACACATACAAAGAATACAAGTAAGCAATGCACACAGAAATACAACAAAGAATAGGTTCATATATATACAAAAATAGATGTAAATAATATACACACAATTATAGCAAAGAATACAATCATACATGTAGAAGTAAATAATTTCCATACACTAGAATACTCAAAAAGTACACACATTAGCAAATAATGAAGGAATATTGAAAGGCACTCAAGATAATACAAGCAAATATTCAAAAAAATACATTTACATACACACAAACAATGAAATCACCACTCTAACACTCAAGGCATAGTCAAACAATACACTCATATACATACAAATAAACAATGAAAGAATACTAAAAAACATGCAAAATGAGACATTCATAAACATAGAAGAATACACACTCCAAAGAAGTAAATACAAGTAATGAAAACACTCTATCTCAATAATACATTCACACACACCACATAGAAGGAGATACCCTATTCATTGATACATACCAAAACAAAAACCTTAACAAATAAATTCTAACTATCGAAATTCAACTAATAAAAACACTATCTAAATTCTAAGAATAATACATTCATATACATACAAAATAAAGAATCTAAAACATACATTGTAATCCAAATACATTCATATATATAAAAATAAGCATTCAAGAATATATTTATTGTATATAAATAATAAAACCAATATACAAACATTTAGGTATAGTAAATTTATACAAATACATAATAATTTTTTTTTAAATATTTACAAACACAAACACTCTAAATAATATATATGAATATTTAATATAAATTTATAAAAATATCAATAAAAATATTAAATTACATCTATTTATATATATGAAAGAGAGGTAAAAAAATATATAAATATCCTAATAACATATAATAAAAATATATATATTTAAAATAAAAAAAAATCAAAATCTTAAAAAAATCAAAATCAAAACTCAAAAAGAAAAATAGAAATTAAGAAATATAAATAAATTTAGGTGATAATTTTTATATAATTGATGTGAATGGGAGTGATTTTTCATTTTGTGTGTATGTGGGGAAGATGTTTAAAACATTGAAAAAATGTTAAATGATTTATGTGAATAAAGGTGATTTTTCCATTTGTTTGTGTATGTGGGGAAGTTGCTTAAAACATTGAAAAAATGTTAAATGATTGATGTGAATAAAGCTGATTTTTCCATTTGTGTGTGTATGTGGGGAAGATGTTTAAAACATTGAAAAAATGTTAAATGATTTATGTGTCTAAAGGTGATTTTGCCATCTGTGTGTATGTTGGGAAGATGTTTAAAACATGTTTATACATTATTATTATAATAAAAGGATGTATGTGTGTTTGTGCATATTGGAGTTGCTATAAACTAAAGATCATGAAAAACATGAGCACAAGGAACACAACTCAAAGGAGGGTTACCATTTAACCCTCCTAAGAGCCTTTTGGAGGGGTGGAATCCCCCTCCACAAAAAAATGCCTACTCCTTTTATTAAAGATAGTTTGTGTTCATGTACATTTTTTGATGGGCCCATCTAAACAAAAAAAATACACATTTTTCTAATTACATCAGAACAAAAAGTAAAAATAGATAATGCCTTCGAGAAAAGCGGCACCTTTGATATTGATAGATTTTCTGCAATATACAACATTAAAATAATATTATTAATATACAAACTTTTCATAACAACTTGTAACATAATTAAATACATCATTCCTAAAAAGAATCTCTATAACATATATATTTATATATAATCAAAAGCCATAATGCATGATAAATATTCCATTCACAGGTGCCGAAGGGAGTAAGAATTAAGCTCCTATGTGTAATTCTTCCAATATGCATCATAGGGGGAATCCATTATAACCCCTCGCACATTAAAGCTCAAGTTAGGTGTAAAATTGAATTGATTACACAGAAATTAAACCGGTGAATGCTAATTGGCCATTTCTAATAAGAAAACAATCCACTCACACAGCTCTTTGCACTATGATCAACACTTACGCATATATAACTTTTGATGGCCCAATAACAATTGTCTATTGAGAAAAAATTTAAAATCTAACAAGCCCATTAACAAATCTATATAATATAATCTATATAATATAACCCATGCTACGAGTACATAAGTATGAGTAATGATTGAAAAGTGCTGAGAACTAAACACGGAACTAGTACTGATTGACAGTTGTCAGCTGGCATCAAACTCATGACTACTGATCACAATGGTTTGTGAAATGAATTTCTTATATTGATTGAAACTTGACAGTTTTCTCGCTATGATTAACGAGCTAAACTCAATGATACATGTGCAATTTCCAATGAGCCCACGCTCTTTATGGATCGGGTAGCTATGATAATGATTTTTTTTACATCTAATTATGTGATTGCTTATACGCATATATTGTTGCCCTCGGCGTTGGCTTCGAGTATATTTCCTACGTGGCTTGGTATTGTATTGGGGTATTCTAGGTTCCTTACGTGGCTTGGTATTATGTATTGGGGTATTCTACATTTCCTATGTGGCTTGGTTTTAATAAAATAATTATTTTTAGATATTAAAAAAATCATAAACCATTACTTATGCCTGACTACCTGGACTATTGTTCATAACCACCACTGATAAATGAAAACTCCAACAATATCGATAATACGTGATTCCATACATGGAGCTCATTAACGAGCACTCTTCACGCAAAACCTATGCACTATCTTCGTCCTGGCCGAGACTGGAACTCTAAAGCCCGTGGCCATTGGGAAAGATGAATTCTATTGAAAAGACCAGGGAGGAAATGCCATCAAAAGTAATTTCACCCTGCTTTCTTAACAAATCAAAAGATTCATTGAATAGTTGTATTAAACAGAAACTTGAGTCTAAAATAGAATCGCTAAGCCCTACGGCTAGAATTTCTGGGATTTCTTCGACCTGTGACTTTTGAATTGAACAATAGATTCATTGAATCGTTGTATTAAATAGAAAGTTGAGTCTAAAATAAAATTGCTAACCCTTACGGCTGGAATTTCTGGGGTTTCTTCCATCTGTGACTTTTGAATTGCACAATAGATTCATTGAATCGTTATATTAGACAGAAAGTTGGGTCTAAAATAGAATTGCTAGGCCCTACGGCTGGAAATCTTGGGGTTTCTACGATCTGTCACTTTTGAATTGCACAATCAAGAGAGAGAGCTGGGTCTTTCTGGCGAAGTGAATGTGCAGATCTTCCTCTATAAGGTGCGCCTCAATTAACTGAACCACCTTCGCTTAATATACCCACGTATAACATGCTTCATGGGGTTAATATCTACAGTTTAAGCAACTTCTGCTCGATCCGGTTATGCAACTCTTATGGATATGGGACAATTGGTTGCGCTGGCATGAAATGAGAAAAAGAGGAGCTCAATGGGGGGTTTGGAGAGACCAATGCTGTAACAAACAGCCCAGCCATGAAATGAAAAAAAGAGGAGTTCAATTAGGGAGACCAATGTTGTAACAAATTACAACTACGCAGCCATGAAATGGGAAAAGGAGGAGCTCAATTCGGCGACCAATTGGATGCTCTAACAAACAATGCAACTGTGAAAAGGAGAAAAAGGGGAGACCAATTGGGTGTTTGGAGAGACCAATGCTGTCAATAGGCAAAAAGATTGATGGGCGACCTGACCTGTTACATTGAAAACCACCTAACCAGCTAATACTTATGTTAACACAGACCAACACAGAGGACTAAAACCTAAAACCGACTCAATTGGAAAAACTATTCTGCAATCTACATGCTCTTTAAATATATCATAGAGATATTGGTAAACTGCACCAAGAAACAGAGGAGAACAAGGCCATTCACAAATCGTACTAACCTTGCTAGCTATACTTCATTTGCTATTGAAACTATGCAAACTGGTTGTTCCAAAGTTCGAGACCCCTCATTCCCAGCTGCAACAAAAGCATTGGAAACGTCTGCTCCAGCTCCTGTATATAAAATTCCAACTCATCAGAAAAAAGGGTCGAAAATGAATCTAAAAATAATTCAAGAAAATATTGCACTCACTCTGAATGCATTATTTGTTGATCAATTTGGCACTTCAACCACCAGTGCATATTCTGCTCACCTGGGACTTTCTCTCCACATTAACAAACACACAAACACAACAAACATTTGGACACTACACAGGACACAACCACAACTAAACATTTGCACACTACATAGGACACAACCACAACTAAACTGCACAGGACATTGATGCATACAACAATACACAGAACAAAACATTTATGGAGCGCTCCATAAGACATACAGTATGCTTGAGAGAGAAAGAAACCTGTAGATTCAAGAGAGAAAACAATTTGTGAGGTTACATAAAATCACTCAATCGCCTACAGCCTTTTTCTGGTTAACCAATTGAATAAACAAAGAGATAGAGAAACAAATTAGATTACCCTCTCTATGAATAATCCACTCCATCGCCCTCAGACTGCGAAAATTTTGATCACCTCCTCTTCGTTGGTGGAGCTGAATTTCCTTTCCTCCTCTCATTCTTTGTTCATCACCATCACCGATCCCACTCAGGAGTGCGCCAGTATATAATGAGTTTTAGGCTTGCTTTGCTTTTTTGGACCGTTGTGTTAAAATTTCGCTTCAACCTAACCCATCTTTTAATTACTATTCATTAAACCGATCTTTTAATTACCAATCTTTTAACTCACTATTACTAATTACTATTTACAATTTACGATATTGCTCTAGTTTTTTTTTACCTGCTGGCTTTTTCAGTTCTCTTTTTTTAGTTCTTTGTTGGCAACCACAGTACTTCTGAAACGGTGTGCAATTATACATTCTTTACATGGGGCCGGCCATGTGTATATTCTAATTTGTGCAATTCAGCTGCACAAATAAAATAAAAAACCTGGAATAAGCAATTTGACCACATCGTGCACGTTATAATTTAGTTGACTTTTTTGGACAGCAGCGTGGTATTGTAATTTCTATTTATACATTACTTTTTATTAATATTTTTAAAAAGATAATTTTGTTAAAAATTAAATTGTGGTAAATATTTTTTGATTTGTTACCAGTTTTGAGATCACTGAACAGTCTAACTTGTAATTTTAGTTGCTTAGATCGAAAGAATTAATTACTCAAAATTTCTGGAAAGTTAATTATATATTTAGTTTTTAAATCAATGTACAAATATTCAAATTATTAAATTAAAATATAAATATATAAAAATATATTTTGATGATTGCTAAATAAAAATATGTTGAGAGGTCGTTAAAGCAAGTGAACATAATCATTCTTAGATCCAAGTTGACTCCTTTCTTCGGGAGAGCATCCCGGACCTAGTTTTTTTCTTCTACAATGAGCCTTATCCAATTTCATATTCATGGTGGGTTTCGCACACCTAGTTCTCTGTTTCTTTCAATAATATTCCATAAACATCTCATATTTATTTTTTTTTTTAATTTATTTAAATTAAATAATATTTTAATAAAATATTCTAATTAATAATCACTTTTAAATATTAAATGATATGAAATCGTTTTTTTAAAAATCTATTTAAATTAAATAATATTTTAATAAAATATTTTTAATTAATAATCATTTTTAAATATTAAATGATATGAAATGGGCACAACCAACACTAGGAATTGGGTCTACCATTTCTCTCAAATGCCCTCCCTGTTGTTGGCCATTATGGGATTCATTTAGTTGGTTCAATTGAGATTTGGTCAATTGGTTCTCCACCTAGATTTGCAATTAGGTTAGGTCCCAAATTGGTTCTCCACCTAGATTTGCAATTAGGTTAGGTCCCAACTCGGTGGTGGATATGCGGCTATGTAGTGATTTACGCATTGTATATCTCATTTACTAATTGAAATGAGGCCCAAACCAAAAGTGTCTAGTTTCCCTCGTAAAACATTTCATTATTCACTTAGCATCTTGTTTCCTCGTAAAGCGCTCCATGATGCACTTAGCCAAATGCTCCATATAATGCTTGAGTCTTAGCCTCCAAGCTCGGTAGCTCCATATAAGGTTACCTCACTCACACCTTCTCAAGATAACATATTAATTTGTTTCTTTCTGAATGTCAGTCAGAATCTGGAGGGCATAGAGATATGAGGTGTTTCTGAGAAGCAAATTAATTTGTTTCTTTCTAAAATGTGGAGAGCATGGATATATGATGTGTTTTTGAGCTTCAGAGTGTTAGATGTCACGCAAGACTTCGTAGATCATTTCTACATAGCCCTCACAAGTACCAAATGAATCTGTGTATTCCATGATGCCCATCAACTAAGAAAAGGGGAGGACATGAATACAACGATAAACCATGCCATTGAATGCAATATTTTCTCCCCACACTGCGCATCTTCTGTATGGTGTCTCAACTAAGTGTCCCAGGTGCATGGGAGGGTCATCCCTCTGTTTTACGAAGTAGCTCATGTTTTATTAGGAAGCTCATTTGCCAAGGAATTCCAACACCATAAGATATTGAAGGATGGAAAGGTTCTCTATGTCTAATTTGTCACGCTAGACTTTGGATAGACATTAGAAAACAAAGCGATTAGCACGAAAACAACTATCCCAAAAAAACAACTAGCTCCTATCCATGAACATTATGGAAAACTAGAAAATCTAATTAAGTAACCCCATTAACACACATATATATAATGTTCAAATTGATTCATACAACTATGAAATCCAATCAATCAAAGTTGGATGGTTTTAGCTCGTAGTTTCACAAAAGGTGTAACACTGACACTTAGGTAAGATTGATATGTAATAGTATTAGCAGTTAGCATTGTGTCTCAGATTATTAAATTTCAAAAACTAGTCACGAGGTCACTAATTGGCTCATTACAAATATGTAAAGACAATAAAAATTTCATTAGCTTAATACATAACACTTAATACCTAATTTAAAAACAAATCCCATTCATAAGATTTACATAATGAGTCACTAACCCATTGTGGTTTACAATATCCTACACCACTATAAATAAATCTGTCTTCACTAACCAATTGTGTTGTACAATATCCTACACCACTATAAATAAATCTAACTTCAAAGGTAATTCACATACTTATCATATTCTCTTCGTGTTGCTCTATTGAAAGTTATCATATTATCCAATTTTCCAAGAATCATCCTGATAATCCTGAATTAATTTGGATACCAATGAGTGGAACATCTGTGATGGATATTGCGGAGCCTCGAGGTTGATAGGTGGACACACTACGAAAATAATGAATGAATTTCCATAAGGTACATGATGATTATTATAAAGTCTCCTCAATTCGATTCGCACAACAACTCCTCTGCCCATCTCCACGGACCTGGAATATTCTCCACCTTTCCAAGTTTTATATAATTGTAGCTCCGCTCCGCTTGTTTCAGTGTTGAGTATGAGTACGAATAACTCTAACTAATAGCCAACATAACTCTAACTAGTTAATTTAGCTTTCAAAATATAACTCTAACCAGCTAAGTTATGTTTCAAAATATAACTCTAACCAGCTAAGTTATGTTTCAAAATATAACTCTTAACTAACTAAATTTAGCTTTCAAAATCTAACTCTTAACTAACTAGCTAATTTAGATTTCAAAATCTAACTCTAACTAATAGCTAATGACTTGAATTAATAGAAAACATAGAAATACTCACAAATTTCAGTGCATGTTTTTCTAGCCATCCATTTTTATGCGTGCACTAATGTATGTATGAGTGCGTATCTTGTTTTTGCTCCCAGTTTTCCCGCTAGGATCATTAAGTTTACATGTTATGGAGTCATTTCAAGCTAGCATCATTAAGTTTACATGCCCACAAACATATTTTCGATGCTTGTTTTCGGTTTACTAAGATGGAGACATAGTCAATTTAATTTTATTAATGTAAAATCTTTGTACCTACCAAATTTTTTATGGAAATCAACATCTTATTTAATTGATTACACGCTTTATATTTTGAACCTGTCTTTCTATTAAATATGAATA
>APFE030886511.1:2589-35966 GCA_000404065.3 Pinus taeda
CAAATGTACATAGTAAAGAAACACACTTTACCTAACTCTATACTAGACCAAGTTATACTTAACTATTCCTATGTGTCGGAATATCCTAATAGCAATTTGGAATTTCACAAGTCTACACTCAAAACATGACAGCAACCAACAAATAAAAGAAATTGACATGGACAGAAAACAATAGCTTCACCTTCATTCTTGAGCTACTTCTGTTTATTTGAATTTGACTTGTGACATTCTTTATCTGCAAGGAATCAAAATCATCACTAGTATTAAATTCATCCAACATGGACTTTGGATATCCCACTGACATCTATGTTTTTGTTTCCATGCCTGAAAACCATGGAATTTTTTGTTGATAATAGAATAAGATGTCCACCTGCTACTTGAGAAAAAATTCCTTATTAACTGAAATATTATCATAACTTAGCAAAGAAGTCTAAAATATGTTCTTAATTAATAAACTTTGTATGTGCACCCCTCCCCGCAAGCAAGCAGTGATGCTACTCAATCCGTTCCACATTATACCCCACCCCCTATAGAGAGTAAGTAGCTTTTGTCTATTTATCCAAGAAATTATATCATAGCATATGTCATACGGTAGCAATCTATAGTACCTAAAGTAAAAAGACAAATTTGCTCAAGAAAATAGATTTAGAAAATAGCTTTGAAAACTATAAGTTTGTCATTAATGCTTTAATTAATTTAACAACAATCTAGTTGGAGTTTGAAAATCAAAATCATTCATAGGAAATGAATATGACAATGGCCAAAGTTGCTATTCATATAAATAAAGCTAGAGTCACTATTTCCATTGTAGATAACTGAAATTTGGGCAGTGGTCTAACAGTTAGAGCTTATTTGCCGGGAAAACTCATAATACCATCATTTTTTTTCCACCATTTGTTGTGTCTCTAGGTCCAGATTAGATATCTTGGAATTCTCATGTTCTACCTTTCAAGTACTGATTTCTGGCTCACCCTTTAAAACACAATTCTACCACTCCATTTTATTTTATTTTGTCAAGAGAATTGGCAAGACCTTCCCATCCTGTGTTTTACATCATCAATAACCATCCATCAATGATATAAAGAAAAATACATACACAACAAAGGCCAAATATGTGCTTGTTGTATACTTATGTTCTAGGACTCATCTAACCTTACTGGTGCAAAGAGCTCACCTTAAAAAAAATAACATCCATGTGCAATTTACAAAAAAAAATTAAATCAAGCTCCAAGTAAACCAATCAAAATATGAACATCCTTTTAGTCAATAAAATCTCTGACTTAAAATAAAAGTGTTCTATAATTGAATGTTATATCAACCACGTCAAATAACTAACATCGAGTGAGAAATAAAAGACATGCATATTGGATTAGTGAAATAATTGATCTGGTAAAGCTAAAAAACATATGAATTACAGGTAAGTAACACAAATAAATTACTTAGAACTAAGACATGAGGTTTCCGTTTCAACCCTATCATTAGACAACTCTTCTTTATGTCACTTACCATTAAACTTTTTTTATACCAGGTGGAAGTGGTATTGTAACAATAACCTCTAATAGTCTGTTTCCATGACTACTTCTCAAGGTCTGCTCCACTACTAGCATTTGGGGCTAGATAAGATACATGCAAAAACCATCAAGATGAAACTTAAATCTACATCCTTGTAAAAAAATGGGAGGAAAAAAATATCCACAAATTGAAATAGATTGTAGGATACCTCATTCCTGCAACATGATTTTCTTGTCAAGAACAATAAAAAAAGAAATAAGGAGAAACTTAATTTTTGCCACATTTTGACAATGAAATATTTTGCATATTCTATGAACAATTGATGAAAAAACACAACTAAAGCTTGTCAACATCAAGATTATAGTAAAACATAAAGGAACCACTCCAACATATATAATCCTAAACATAAGTATCTATACATATAAGTATTTATTGAGGACATTGTATTTTGTGAAAATATGGAAGTCAAATCTTTGAAATAACACAATTTATGGTATCACTGCCTTGCGAAGTCCATTCATTTGAGTATTTACGAAGTCCATTAAGGAATTTCTTCAAAGTTCAAAGTTCAAAAAAATAACATGTACCCTAAAAAAGCTTAGTTTTGAAAAGGAGATAACCCAAATATGTAGAGTATATATCTAACATTTATATATCCTAATTTCTAAACATTGAAATGACACTTTTTAGCATACCATTGTGAATTCACCCCAAAATAGACAAAAATAGTGGTGGTTATTTTGCTGATATAGAAGTTTTATACATGAATTTACTTAAACAGTTAGCTTGCAATCTCAAAAATATCTAAGGATTCACACAATATGTTGCATCTTTAGTTTTGGTGTGTGAACTTGAGACAAAAAAGCCCAACATTTAAAAGTTCACCTACAATATGCACTAGCCGAATAGGAGAACAATAGTATTGTAGGTATGTGTTATGAACATATGTATTGCAGGCCAATAAGAATATGGTTGGAACAGTCACGTCTCACCCTTCCATGTTTGCCTATAATTTGCACGGGTATAATAGGTGAGCAATAGAACTATAGGTGCACATTCTGCACCACTTACCTAAATCCAACACCTTTAGCATAGAAATTTCGAAGAATATGTCTAAAACTGGTAGGTAATTTGCAAAATGAAGGAGTTGGCTTGATTGTTTCTGGAGAAGACTAGATTCTTACATTGTTCAATGTAAATTCATGACACTTTTCCAAGATTATATGGAACAAAAAGGAACCAAGCTAGAAGGTTATTTAAAGAATCCTTACTTAGCCACGATAAAATGTTAGCCCTTTTTTGTTAAAAAGCATAAATGTAAAAACTTTAATAAATTCAGTGAAGAGACTGTAGAAATGTTCTTATCAAACCACTGACGTAAATAGTGCTAAGAAATATTGCTTTGTAAAAGAGATATTGATGGTCAAAATAATAAGAAAGTGACCTTTTAGCATAGTTAATGCACTAGTGCTGCTGTTACAATATTTGACCCAAAAAAAAAAAAACCATTTTTAATTTAGTAGAAGCATGTTGAGCAAATAATCTCACAATAATACCCATCATTGAACATTCTGACCCATTAAATAACTTTTACATCCTTTTGAAGTCCTTCAACAAAGTACTTAAAAGTTGTGAACAATGTCATATCAATACTTCTAGCTATAGAACAAGCATTTCAAGCTTGACTCTATTTTATGATATGGATATTTGTCCTTCAAACAGAGTTATGTGGCACAAAACCACTCCTTAAGAAAAATATGGATGCACGCTAAATTCTCTTAGGACAAATATGCTCTTAGTATGGTATAGAATTCTCAGACTAGTGCCAGGTTTAAGGGTGCCAAAGACATTATATTTTAACTATGATATGGCGCATGCTTGGCTTCAAGACAAAATATCCTTTAGGAATTTCATGTTGGGAAATCTTCAAATCTGTTTCTAGGAAAACTCAAGTTAAATGGAAATTGTTTTCTATAATGGTCGTGATTCATATGGATGCACGTTAATATATATGGTTTTTCCTAAATTTGAATAATTTATGTATTTTTGGTGACCTTTTAGCATAGTTAAACTACTGTTGTTGTTACAATATTTGGCCCAAACAATAAATAGAATAAACCCATTTTCAATTTAGTAGGAGCATGCTGGGCAATTAATCTCACAATAATACCCATCATTGAACATTCTAACCCACTAAATCACTTTTACATCCTTTTGAAGTCCCTCAACAAAGTACTTAAAAGTTGTGAACAATGTCATAACAATACTTCTAGCTATAGAACAAGCATTTCAAGCTTGCCTCTGTTTTATGATATGGATATTCGTCATTCAAACAGGGTTATGTTGCATAGAACCACCTTCACTCTTAAGAAAAATGTGGTTGTAAATACATGTTGAATTCTCTTAGCACAAATATTCTCTATGGTATACAATTCTCATACTAGTGCCAATTTTAAGAGTGCCAAAGACTTTAAATTTTAACTATGATATGGTACACACTTGGATTCAAGACAACATATTCTTTAGGAATTTCATGTTGGCAAACCTCCAAATTTGTTTCCAGGAAAACTCAAGTTAAATGGAAATTCTTTTTATAATGTTGTGATTCATATGCAATGCAATATATATATATATATAGTATATATATATATATATATATATTTCCTAAATTTGAATAATTTATGTACTTTTTCGTGAATAGGTTTTTTAATCTGGATTTTATCTAGTTCCAATTTGATTTGACAACATAAAGAACTTAGGAACTTGAGAGGATAAATTAATATCCTCCACAAGCAAGTTCAATTTCCGCTTGTGATGTCATTGTTGTTTGTGAGACAATTGTTGATTTGTACAACAATTGTATATATTCTTGGAATATGATCTAACTATGAATATGGAAGTGTTCAACTATTTTTTTGAGGACATTTTATTTATGAAAATATGGAGTCAAAACTTTGAAATAAAACAATTTATGGTAGTGGTAAGCTGGAAGTCAAATCTGAAATAACATAATTTTGGATAGTTGAGAACTTCATATGTGTGCGTAAGAACTAAAATCCGTGAACACAGTCACAAATAACCATATAATGCTCTAAGTTCTCGAAAACCCTAGATATAAAAAACCAATAGAAACTTTCTCTCCACCAAATATATCTCAAAAATATTGATTGTTGGAGTATCTTTGGTGGAGCTAGGGTTTCTCTTGGTTTTCCCTATCTACGCTTTTTGAAGGCATGGAGAATTATATGATAGGTTGTGATTGTGTTCATGGGTTTCATTTCTTATTTTTATATATGAAGCTTTCAGGTGAATGCTCCAAGAAACACTAGCACCTTAAGACAAAAACACATAAAGTATAAATAAGATTTAGCGAGAGAGAGAGAGAGAGAGAGAGAGAGAGAGAGAGAGATAAATTAGCACTACTCTTACATCTCTAACCCAACTATGAAAAGGAATATGCACAAGTGCATGATCGACTATAATAACAACTCACTCCTTCCTCTATTTATATGAGAGGTAAAGGGGCTTTACAATAACAAGTGGACCTAGTCCACTACAAGCAAAGTTGCAAGACACAAGTAGGTCCACCCATGTGAAGCACTCTACCCTAAGTGACATGTGTGAGGCTCAAAGGTGACAATGATTAACAAGCAAGGCCTCCATGGCATGAGCACCAACCCCAAGGTCCAACAATCCTCCAAAGGTCCAAAGCACCAATGCATCTCCATGGTCATGTGTCTCCTTAAGGACAAAGAGTATCCAGGATCATGTGTCACCTTAAGGACTCCCACACCTACATATACACTCCCTCAACCGAAGAATCCATGTGTCAAGTGTAAACCTCCATGCAAGAAAACAAGCAACCCTGTGCTATCTAAGGTACAATAACCTCCTTTGAAATACCCAAATCTACTCCAAGCACATAAACTCCCTTCATGCATCAACAACATAAAGTCACCAAGCTCCATACTTATCCAACACTTCGAGGAAGAATGTCTTTCAAACATCCAAAGGAGGTCTAGCAACAAATAGTAAACCACCTCCAATGTCCAAGTCCATCATGGAAGAGCATGGTCCAACCATACACCATGCACCCCAAATATTTCATTTATTCTTTATATATATGAAGTTTTCGACTGAATGCACTAAGAAACACTAGCACCTTAAGACAAAAACACATAAAGAATAAAGAAGATTGAGCAAGAGAGAGAGAGAGAGAAAGTAGCAAAGAAGATTGAACAAGAGAGAGAGAGAGAGAGAGAGAGAAAGTAGCATCCAGGGTTCCATTTCCTTGAGTATAGTGAGACATATCAAGCATACAAGGTGTATCTACCAAGACTAAAGATGATAGTTTTGAGGTGGGACTTGAGGTTCAAAAAGGGCAAGGCCTTGAGGGAGTCTCTAGAGAGAGAGAGAGAGAGAGAGAGTAACAATACCTCAAATGGAGGAGCTACTCACTCCTAAGGAGGAGACTAAGGCAGGATCACAGAAAAAATATCAAATAGGTAGCAAGAGGCCTCCACAACATGATTTAGAGCAAGATGAAGAGGAGAAGAGACCAAGGCGAGAGTAGGAAGCTACTTAGATGGATCCTCCCGACACAGGGATGAAGAAAGACAAGTGGGCTAAGAGGTTGATTCAGGAGTCCCAAGAGCATGTTGAAGCTCCTAGCACCATGTTCAGGTAAAGAACAACCAGAAAGATATCAATAAAGAGTGTGTTATATGTTTCCCTAGTATATGGGATCTCCTTAGCCTCCTCTCTAAAGCATATCCTCACAAAGCTCAAGCATATATATTTCTCTTACCTTTAGAAGAGAAGCAATGGAGGAATTGCCTTAATTACTTAGGATGCCATACATCAATCAATAAATATAGGAGGTTGGGGAATTAAACATGTAGGGGAATTTATTACAACACTAGCCACTAAGGAGAATTTAAGACTAATTAATAACAAGGTCTTGTGGTAAGAGGTACACCTCAACAATAAATTGTCCCTACAAGTTTGGCATAATAGATCAAGGATCTAAACAAATCTTACCATGGAGGCTCCAACTTTTAAAAAGCCAATACAAAAGCAAAACATCTCATCATAGACACCTTTTTTAGATCACATAGGATATGGATTAAAGGTAAAAATGACCCTTAGACAAATGGGCAAGCCAATGTTATCAAAACATGACTCAATCTACCAAACTTAGTCAATTTGACCAGTTCTAGGGCCATACTAGTCCAATTCAAAAAATAGAACCATAACCACAATAGGGTCCATGTAAACTTGAATATAATGGTTTTGCTTTTATATTTAAAATTTCCAAAAAAAAAAAAAACAAAAAAACAAAAATAAATCTCACTATTTTTGTTTAAATTTTATAAGAAAACTCACCTAGCTAGCTAAATTTTCCATCAAATCCACCACTACTTGAGATTGAACAATTTTGAATTTTTTAAATATTTACTGAATGTGATGACTAAGATAATTTCATTGGATGATTGGAAACAAACAAAAGGGAAGCAATTAACCTTCCTTTCCAATAAAATATTAGGGAAAACATACTAGTGAGTATTTTTTTACTTTGGAAAAAAAGTGCTACAAAAGGGCACATAAAAAAGAACCTTACTAGATACATAAACCTAATTGTAATAGAAACAAATCTCTTGATCTTTCATTTTCACCTTTGAATATGCAATAAGGAAAGTTTGATCAAAGATCTAGATGCTTTCATGTAATATTTAAAATATCACTAAGATACATTGTAGGTAAGTCACTTGAATTCAAAATAGTCTTCAACTAGGTGAATGGTATTTTATCCTAAGTTAATGCGATACTTCCTCAAATGACTTGATGTGGGAAGATGCAATGAATTGAAGAAGTGAAAGTAATGATGATGAACTATGTTTCTATATTGATAGCAACACTTTATGGTGAGACCCAATTGCAACCTGACAAACATATCATACAAAGAACATATTATGATGCTTGACACCTCATATATAAGCAAAGTATTGAGGAAAATATCAAGTGACAACCAATGATGTTGTTGAACTATGTTCCTATATCCAATCCAACACTTTTATGGTGTGACCCAATTGCAACCTAACAAAAATATCAAACAAAGAAGGGATCATGATGCTTGACATGACATCCAAAAGCAGAACATTGAAGAAAAAATAAAGAGATAGGCAATTCTTTCAATCTCATGAACACCAATTCCAAAATGTGAAAGTAACTCTATTGAAGACTACAGTTTGGAATGTGACCTAAAGAGTAGATGCAAGTTTCATGACAACACATTTTTGTTATAGATGTCTTTCTTACAGTTAAGGTTAGCCCAATTAGCAATTGGTGGGTCAAATAGCATAGGGGTTGTACAAGTATATGTGATTTATTTTGAGGGGCATTCATTTATTAAGTATCTACAACAATTGTAAGGTGATAAGGGCATACTTGATCCTACGCAGCCTATTGGAAGCACAATAATTGTAAGAGATAGTTCCAAACAAAAAAGTCTGGGTAGGAAAAAAATTGACAAAGGTTGACATAGAGTGTCAAATTTCCATCCAAGATGATGAAGATACTTGATACATTGTTAGAGTAAAGAAATGGGAAATTCCAATATGTTTCTTGAAATATTAGCAAATGAACTTACCACTACCAAAAGAACCACCTATCACTCTTTGCTTAAGAGGAACTTGACATTTTCCAACAATCCAAATACATGAACGATTATGTCCATGAATTGAATATCATATAACTCAAAGGTAACTCAACCGTTCATGTTGAAAATTCTTTCTAAAAAATGCTAGCCCCATTTAAGGATGGGTTCCCTAGCAAATCTCGCTAGCTTGGTTCCAAAACATCAACCAAATCTACCATTATGAATAGCAGAGGGGAATTGATGACATTAAACCATTAGCCTTGAGCCATCCAAAGAGGGTTTTCTGAGGACTTGGTTAGCATATATGAAACCAAATTCAAACAACCCTAAAACTCCAACAAAAGTGAGATGTAAGATGGAAAGATGTCTGGAAAATGGGTCTGAAAAAGAGAGGCAACAAACGTGTCCTACATATTAATTCCAAAGAGGTGAGTGTACCACAATCCTATATCATATTAATGTAATAGGGAAATACATTCCAATGTTCTACTTTCTTAATGGGAAAAGGAAATTGAACTACGTAGCTAACTGTGAACCAGGTGCATGCAGGGCTGCACACCCTCAAGCTTGCATTAAAAAAGATCAATTCTTGAATTGTTTGCATGATTGATTCCAAAATTCATATCAACTACAGATAGGCACCTATTTATATTTGACGTGCGTAGTAGTTATGTTGCTCTAGCTTTAATCATTTAGGGATGTGCATTTCAATAATTGATATATTAACCCCACCACCTCACACCACTCAAAAGCTTTGCCATTGAATGTAGTATGCATTTATATTTCAAATAAAAGTAGTCAATTTGGATGTCTAAAATCGAGACCTTGAGATAAAAATTTATGAGTTATCCACACTCAGCAACATGAAAATATTAATGTTGGTTTTCAAAGAACTTCCATATGGCCCTTAAATCTTGAAGCCTTAGTCAATTATATGGTTTTTAGCAAAGAATTTAACATTCAGGAGGACGCTAATGCACCAGAGAACATTTTGAACACATCTAGAGGGAGATGAAGGAAATCCTGCTTATTGTATGTTAATACTTTATCCAACCATAATTTAGATGCATGCGAGCAATCAATAGATATTCATGATAACTAAGTATATTCGCAATAAGGCAACTATGGACCAAGCAAATTCTCTTACTATGCTAGCTTAGTATACCAATCCAAATTAGTTAAGGGAAATACATCAATTCAATGAAAATGAGGAGGAACTAAGTCTTTAAATGCCTCCTAACTAGCAAGCATTGATCTTTCAACAATAGTCCACTCCTATGTGGTATGTAGATAGTGGGGAGGATGAAGATGTTGAAGATATTCAAAATCAAGTTGACTCTACCATGTAACAAGAGAGAGTATTATGCAGGACATAAGAATAAAGAACATAACAACAAAGAGAAATAGCATATAGAACAGAAAATAAGAGAGAATACCATCCCAACTAAGTGTAACCATCCAGATTGATTAAGGTAAAGGGTGATCACCTGAGACAACTACTCAATGAAAATAAATAGGACCAAAATCCTTCAATATGCAACAAGACAATGGGAGGCTGAATACCTTTTGCCTACACAGTAGGTTAAATACCTTTTGTCTACCCATCCTATAACTTTCAAAAGGATGCACCACAGTGAAACCATGCAATGGATGTGGTAGTAAATGCATGTATAATTTTAAAGGCTTTGGGACAATCCATCAACAACAAGCAAATGCAACAATATTGTAACTATCAAAGGGATGTGCCACACTAATAAACCATGCAATTTAGTGGTGGAATATATCTATATTTGACATCAACGTTGTGGTGGTAAATGACTGTATAATTTTAAGTCTTTAAAACAACTTTTCAACAAAAAACAAATGTAACAATTTTGTAACTATCAAAGGGATGTGCCACACTAACAAACCATGTAGTTTACATGGCAGTACATATCTATATTTTTCATTAATGTTGTCTACAACAATTAAATTTACTGTTTAAATTTCAATTTTCACAGTTGTTAGGTTGATTCTCTTCTAAATGGACAGAGTTACTTTGGTAATATTTGTATGTATTTTAAGAGGAAAATATAAGAAAAGTGTATATATGATCTTATAGTGTACTCTTGTATATGACATTTCAGCTCTTTGCCAGTATCTGCCAATGGAATTCCTACAAGCCTACATGTGAATTTGTCATGTGTTTGGTCACCATCTTCTTCAAAGGAAGAGTAGAATGTTGGTCCTAGACATACCACTATGGTTGATTTCCCTTTAACCTATTTGTATCGATCTCTGAGGGATGTTAGGTCTGTTGATAAAAGTATGCCCTAAGAAGCCTGGTTGAAGTGAAATCGAAGGACAAGAAATCGCATACCTAGAAAAGGTAGAATGAAAGGATTTGGCTTTCAACCTTCAACGAACAATAAGTGTTTTTTCTACTCACTCTTTTGTAATGTGTGCCTACGGACCTTTCCATGCCAATACCATCATTATGAAAGTACTACGCGTTGGGATTGGATCTAGAACCACCCAACTTATTGCCTGAAGGGGGGATCTTATTGTTGCATGCAACATGCCCATACGTTGTGATCAAGGCATTAGGGTTTTTCTCTGCCTGTGAATCCTTGAGTGATGTTAGAAACCCTAGAATATAATATCTAATGAGAATATAAATTCTTGGATAAATCCTATAACTCTTGTGATCCATTTGGTGATGGAGGCTCGTGGAAGGCTGCATTTGTTGACGAAAACAACTCGTTTCGGGGCAATGACAAAAGTGTTGTCGATGCTAATAAGAATTCTTCATATATAAGTAGTTCAGTAGTTAACAATCCAAAATTTGACTATGTAGATTCTTTCCAGTTAAAATCCCTGAAAATCTCAAGCTTCGGTGTATTAAGAGATAATGAGGGTGACAATGAGAATTAGGAGACTTTTGGTCCTCTTATGAATGTACAGAGCTCCACTTATGCTAGGTAAGTGATACATCTAGAGGTGGCCTGTAGAGGAAATCAAAGGCGGCTTGGACGAGATCAGAGGTGGCCTATAGAGGAAATCAAAGGCAGCCCGGATGAGATCAGAGGCAGATTACAGAGGAAATCAGAGTTGTCTTGGATGAGATCAGAGCTGACCTACAGAGGAAATCAGAGGCTGCCTAGATGAGATCAGAGGCGACCTGCAAAGGAAATTTGCATCGGTTTTGAATTGAAAATTCATAGATAGGTTTTGAAAAAGGAGAATGCATAGAGGAGTAGTGAGACATTCCATTTGATGCTCCCAGATTGAGCCAAAATCACTTTTTAAATACGAACTCCTTGGTCTGGCTTCCATTCTAAGCACCTACAGATGGAAAAAAATCACTGACATGCGACATGCGGAGGAAATTTGCATAGGTTTTGAACTGGCAAAAGTCAGAGATAGGTTTTAAATGAGGAGCATGCACAAAGGAGTAGTAAGACATTCCATTTGAGGCTCCCAGATTGAGTGCAACTGGGTCAAGCACTAGACTCCTTGGTTGGCGCTACAGGCCTTTTATATACTTGATTACCTACTAAGAGCATAGTAAATGAGGATAAAAAATGGACCATGTTCAATGATAGAAATTGAATAAAACAATTAGGGTTGATTACTCGCCAAGAGCACAGTAAATGAAATCTTGAATAAAACTATTAGGGTTGATTATCCACGAAGAGCATAGTAAATGAGGAAAATGGAGCATGTTCAGCAATAGAAATATTGAATAAAACTATTAGGGTCCAGAGGTATTTGTATATTGGTGGGTTTAAATTTGATTGGTGCTTAGTTTTCCATTTCTTCTACATTATATCTAAACATGAATTTCTTAAAAAGAACACTAGATGTCATTAGAGATTGACATTTTTATGAGTGTGCATACTAAGTCTAAATAACATGAGATAATTGATACTTGTAATTCTGATCTTATTTAGATTGAGAATATTACAATCTACAATTAAAATGTATTTAAAAATATAATTTGATAGCATAACATTAATTTCTTGAAAAATTATTCCATTTTAGAAAAATGGCATCCACATTGGTGCTCAAATGCAATAGTTATCTACCTTGAAAATTTGTGATACAAATATTAAATACAAATTTCCATAAATTCTATAAGAAATCAAGTTGAATATATTGAAATATGCTTATATCAACAACAAAAAACAAAATTAGAGAAAAAAATCAATAAGAAAGGACTTTAAACGAAAAAGTTATGCTCATTTCAAATTACTAGCCCTAAGGGGTGGGGTTGGGGAAGGTGGGGTGAGGAGCGGGTGGGTGGAGAGTGAGGGTGGGGGTTTGTGGAAGGAGGCACGAAAAGGGGGTGAGTGAGAGTGTTCATAACATTAATTTTTCAATTAACTTTGATCCCATCTTGCTTCACATGGGTTCATATGACAAAGTTACAAGTACACCCTTGGGCCCCCTTGGCTAGGGGATTAAACACATTAGGGTTTTGGGATGTGATAAGGGAGCCCCTAATCCCCTTATCACAAATATAAATAGGTTCATGAACACCATCAAGATCTATTGGAGTTGTTTCGATGAAAGCAATAATGAATACAAAATTTGTGGTCAATAAGACAGGGATCATCAAGATGTTAAACCATCTAATGTAAAGATGGTTTTCAATGCTAGTGCTATAGTGACATAAAAGACCCCATCAAGTTTTTCTTTGGGACACCCCTAGGATTCAATGATTAATCCAAAGTGAGAGGATTCATTTCTAAGGTGAAAATGACAACAACCTTGAGTTGACACAAAGTGACACTTTCTGAGCCTTGCACAACTAGGGTGTTGGTTTCATCATCAACAAGAGGCACAATTGACAAGTGGTGAAATCTCACATTTAGGGCACTTGGTAACATATATTTGTCCATGTTTTTCCATGGAGGATACCTTTCACATTTCCCAAGACACAAATTACATATTTCTATGAATTTTAGGTTACTTGTCACATTCCACTAGCTTCATGGCTGAAGAGGAGTTGTCATCCTTTAAGACGATTTTGGAGGATTTCATGGCATAGTAAAGGGTCACATGTATAATAAAATACCACCATAGCCAAGAATATGAAAATTGGAATTTGTATCACATGGTGTAAATGAGAAGGATATAGGTGAAGAGTACTCCATTTAGAAACATAAAAAATCTTGTTTATGTCCTTTTCCAAAGAAGAGGAGATATCTTGTGACAAAAATCTAAGATTTCCAACAAAGGAAGACTCAAGTAAGGGTTTACTTCTTTCACATGTTGATAGACATTCATTTATTTTAAGGTGTGTTTTATTGTTGAGTTCACATATTTGGAAGCACAATTTCACAAGTGAAAATAGGATGTTATTAAGAAGAGGAAGATCATTATGATTAGTTTCAACTCGTCACGAATATAAAATCACTTTGAATGCACCAAGGGGGATCTGAAGGGCAACATATGGTGTTCTAGTTGTGTGTATGTGGTTACACAAAAAGGCCCCCTTTCATTTGCATGAAGTGTTCCTGGTACAAATCCATGTTAGAGTCGAGACCCTGAAAAAATGAAGTCTAAGTACATTGAATGTATGGTCTATAAATAACCTCTCTAACAACTGGACACAAACATACAATGATGTCATTTACATTGGAGTTAGTGTAAATCACTTGAATTGTGTTACACCTTTAATTATTCCCCCACAAAATTGAGTCTTGCTTCCTTGTGATGATGCTTCAACCCTATTATAGAATAACCTCACAATGTAAAAGGAAATTAAACATGATGTAACTTTAGTAATGCCCCACATTCATCCCCTAGCTCACCACTCATGGCTAATTTAAGGCTATTTCAAGCATTGAAATGGATAATATCATTTTATTTTCTCTTATGTATATTATTCTACATTGACACAATTGAGTTTAGCGGTTAAGGACTTAAGATTTAGGGGATTTAGGTGTTAATGGTAAAGGGGTTAGCAGTTAAGGTGTTTAGGTGGTGAAGGGTTAGGGGTTAAGGGTCACAGGTTAAAAGGATACGGAGTTATGGCTTAGGAGTTGGTTCATGGATTATAGGTTAGAGGTTAGTGTCTTAAGATTTAACGAGTCAAGGGAGTTATGGGTTATGAGTTGTGAGTGCATGGGTTAAGGGATTATGGATTGGGGGTTAAGGGGATAGGGAATTTAGTGGGTTATGGGTTGTGATAATTGGACTCCTAATCCCCTTATCACCACTTTTGGGGCCCCCCCTGTTAATTTCTCTTACTACCTTCCCTCTAGGTCCCCTAGGCCATTTGAAATTAAGTCCTAAGCTCCCTTCTCATTCTCTAATGTTAGGATTATAGATCTTAGTAAACCATGATTTTACCTCTGACTTCTACCATCCATGCTACCCTTTTGTCCCCTTGCCCAATTCAATACACCATAACATACCCCCCCACAACCTTTTTGGTCATGCCATTCCACTTTTCCTAATGTTATGAACCCAAAAATTTGGTCCCAATGCCCCTATAACTATACCCTTGGGACCCTTAGCTAAGGGATTAAACACATTAGGGGTTATCGGATGTGATAAGGGAGAGGAGAGGACATGAAAAGAGATAATTTTATATTTTATATTCATGAATTATTTGAAGATTTTTTTGTGATTTTAGATAGATTTTAACATTAAGTTTATGAAAAATAAATCTATATTTTATAACATTGAATTGTTTGTACTTAATTTATATGATTTTAAATAGATCTCAACTTTACACTATTAAATTGGTCAAAATTTTCATATTTAATTAATTTGGAGAAAAATTGGATTTAAAAAATTTAGAAATTGAAGAGCTCAGTCTTTAGCAATGTGAGTTCATTTCATATATCTGCTCTGAAACAGGTGTCTTTAGCAATGCAAGTTCATTTATCTACTCTAAAACATGTGTTCATTTATTTTCTATGAATTAAAAGGAAAAGGGTGGTTTAATTTTCTAATACGACAGATAATATGGCAACTCGAGTCTTGATTTGTTCATATGATTTTTTTGTCCATAGGCGTTATCCACTAGAACTCACATTTTTCAACAGAGAAGAGTTACTAGATTTGGACAAGTTACTGGATTTGGACGTCTTCAGTAATGTCATCATAGATGCCTTGACTTTTAGAAGTATGTTTTCATAGTGAATTTGTACATCATAGGGAGATGTAACCTTAAGATGAATTAGAGAAAATGATCGAATTGATATTTGCCTCAAAGATACAGGGATCAGAGATTGCTAGTTTGGATGTCTTCCATAGCATGTTTGAGTTTGTTATTAGTTCGGATTTGTCATATACATTATTCTAACATTGAGATCTACTCAAGGGATTTGAAATTAATTGGTCTTTATATATCTTCATGGAGTTAATGGTCATCCAAAGTTGATTCAAAGTTGAGTCAATTTAAATAACTGAACCTTACAAACCCCTCAACATCATAAAATATTTTTTGAATGCCAAGGACCTCTCTACCGAAAGACTTTGTTAAATCATAAAATATTGTTGAAGCTAGAACAACCTTCACTGGAATAAGAAACTTTCCCTAATGCCAAGGACCTATTTTGAATACACAAAGTGCCTTTAGATTTTCCTTTATATCCAGAGGTTGCTAACGATTTTCAAGGTAATTACATGCTTTGTGTTTCCTATAGCGTGGAAAAACATGCTCTATGTTTCCTAGATCTAATTAGTAATACCACTGCTATAGCTTTTCTCGAGAATTCTAAAACACAAGCGTCAAGAAGAGAAAGTGATGGTTATAGGATTATTTTGCATGCATGCTTTCTCAAGCAACAATGGGTGTGAGATACCAAATTATAGAATTGTTTGGATAATTTCCAATTAGAAGTTCTCATGCGCAAAGGGAAATTCTTATGGCTAGTTGCTCCTCCATGGAATCCTTTCTCTAATGGTTCGCGCTACATGGGCCATTCTTCTCCAAATTGTACGACGGAAATAACTTGCGTTGGGTTCAACTCCTTTCCAAATAGTTACGGTTACAAGATGTCTAACCACAATTCCTTGGAGCTCCCTACTTTAAATGGTAAGAAAATTTACAGAGATGCCAATAGGAATGACTCCTCCCTCACCCTACTTAGAAGTTCCATCCTAGAAATGTGGGAAACAAGAAAAATAAAATCATATCTTAGAATTGTAAAACCCCTAGCCCAGTGCCAAGCTGAACACAGTTAAAAAATTATATATAAAAGCATGTAGCTACAACCTATCATTTCAGTCGACTAGGTGTCCATGTTTCCAGCATGGACCTCATTGTGATCATCATGTTCACAATGATTTCTAAATCACTGCATCACCCCAAGTCATAATATCACCATCGCTAATGATAATGGAAATATGTGTGCAATAATAAAGGTTTTTTAATGCCTAGACTAGGTTGTGGCTCCATAAGTGTGGGTCCTTACAAATGCTAACCAAAAAGTCATATTCCTTTATCCTTTTTTATTAGTTCAGACAACCGTCTTATTTTCCAATCCGTCATCTTCAAAAAAATTGGCTACCTTGGATGCCTTGAATCTATCATAATGCCATGTTTATGTAGATCTCCTTGGAAACATTTGTAATTCACAAAAATATATACGGTAAGGAGTTTCCATTCCATAGTGATATAATATTTCAGATGTGTTATGTACCATAGAGAAGCGTCATAGAGCAACATATATTCCGGACTTGTTTGTCATAGTGTCATAAAAATTTCGTGTATGATAGTACCATAAAATAATAAAATGCTACCATATATTATGTTTCTCTTAATCATGGGCTCATCTCCTCTTCTCCATATTATATACTTATGTTTCATGTTGATTTATGGTATTTTATGGTTCCATTCAGTCCTTCTTATCTCTCTTGTGATCTGAATCGGAGGGTGGTTGGTGACAAGAACACAACCCTAGTGGCTATCTGACAATTAAAATAAACCTAATTGCAGTGCTAGTTGGTGGTACTCCATAAATTAGCTACTGGACTCATTGTTGGGTTAAATTAATTTCTTAAATGTTTTGTATCACACATCTTACAAAATCATATAAAAGTTGATACTCTGTCTGAACATAGGAACCTTGTGCATTTGTTGGTATTCCACCTATAGCTATAGGTCTTATTATATGCTCGTTGTCATCTATTAAAACAACCACATTGGCAAATTCAAATAGGAATATAGTAGGTGGTCACCAAATAAAAATGGTTGAAAACATCATTTGATCAATTCTTAATCCATCATGGTTCATACAAAAATCCACGATAATCAAGTTTCTTCTACCCAAATGCACAATTCTTCATGTTCACAAATAACTTGTCACGTGTTGTAAACACTTGGTTTATTCATCCTAGGTTCGGCAAAAAAGTAACATGTATAAGTACATAATTAGAGTTGAGTAAAGATGTGGTTATAGAACATTGTTCATCATCTCATGAATGTTGCAAGGCCATAATTGGTAACACTTAATGACATCGATAGCCATGCAAGTAGTCCTTGTCACATGTTGAAGGATGTCTTCCACATATCCTTAGGTAAAATTACTAATCAATTACAGATATTAAGTTTCATTTCAGACTTTCTGTGCCTCTTTAGACAAGATGTGTGTGATATGGAGTTAGTGAGTAAGAATTCACCAAAAAATTTGATTAGATTGAATATCTCATCCTTTCTAAGCCACATTTCAGACCTTTTGTGCCTCTTTAGACAACATGTGTGTGATATTGTTGACGGTGTTTGACCTGCCAACATGTCAAGGGGATCTCCTTGCTAATAAGTCCCAATTAGACCTTAGATCATTTGGTGTAGGAGTCCCAACAGTGGGTCGTAAGGTAATGCCTTGATCATGATGTCACATAGAGACAAGTAAGATAACTTTGTTAGTAGCAAGGGTGTGACTGATACAATGAGTCAAGTAAGGTGTGCGAGAGGTTCTAACACTTCAAAGGGAGAGGAAGGTGAAGGTGAGTTCTAGGTTGAAAGGGATCAGTCCCAACTCAGCTAGGAACACACAACACAAAGGACATGCATATCTTCCGATGGATTAGTCCACTTGGATGTGGCAATCACAACATACAAGGTAAAATAACATGAACCGCACTCATGGATCAGTTCGAGATGAGTGCGATGATTTTTATATAAAAGTTCATGCGAAAGTTTACACTGATGTCTGGCAGAGCAGTTAACACAGACGGTGACATCATTAACAACAAGATTCATATAATTGCATACAAATCAGTTCATACACAAGTACGTAAGTTAAACAACATATATAATTAAGGCAACAGGAGGAGTCCAACTACAATAAAAATATATTCATGAAAATGTGTTGGCTCTTATTATATAAAGAAGTGTAGGTCACAATCATACAATACACCATGTAAACCTGCTAGCCCCAATAGTGGAATGTTACAACCACATCCACCTACTCCTCCAAAGAGATGTACTAGCTCTGTGCAGTGGAGAAGCCAAGGCACATTATGATACTATCCAAGCCTTCTTCAAGATAGGCTTAGTAGAATCTTGGGTGACCAAAAGCCTATGAAATGAGTTATGGGGGACTATTTATAGCAAAGGGTGGAGTGACCCTTGACATTCCCCTTTGTGACAACTCAACTACCCTCATGACTCTTCACCTACTCCATGTTTGTTACATCCAACTACTGACACTTGACTTACACTTGACATGACTCAACATTACAATGCACATGTACTCATGTGGGACAACATGGCTTGCGCAAGCCAAGCAAGACATCAATGACACTTGGTCCAATGTGATGAGACCAAATCTTTGACATTCTTGTGATGGTGAAGGTGGTGAGATGATGCCAAGATTGGTCGTTTGTCATGGTGTGCATGCACCTCATGGTGACATTTCGCTGAAGCGAACTCTTACGTTTGTTGCACCCAGTGCATGGTTCGGCTCCTTCGTCCAACTCATCAACCAACATGCACATGGTCTTCTTGGGTGTGGCTAAAATGGTAACACACTGATGCATAGTGTCTGTGTTGATCTTCGAGTGCGTGTTGGTGGTCATGCGCATCAACTTTCCGAAGTACATGTTCAACCCTAGATTGAATTTCTTGTTGTCCTTGCCTTGGTGATTATGTTTAATGGGTCAAATTGCATGCATACACTCAACGACATGCATGTTGCTGAATCCCTTGCATGCAATCAACAACACTGCTCACCATTTCTACTCTGTGTTAGCTACTGGGATGTGTCTTTAACTTGTATGGACGCAGTTTCATCCGTGAGTGCATGTTGTGCCTATTTTTGTTCTTGATCCTGCTGCAACTCATTCGTTTGTCTGTGTAGCTTCATGTTCTTCCTTGAGTTGTTGCATCAACACATCCAACTCCTTCTTCATTCCATTCTTTGTATTCGCATGACCTTTATGTCACATCGTCACCTCATAGCCCGAGTCTCCAAAGTTGTTTTCATTATCAGTGGATCTATTTGATCTTGCAACTTTTTTCGGCCTCTGTGTTGTACACAACCTGCCTCTTACATTCGTTGCATTCACCGTCTTTGTTGCATTTGGTATGCTGCCTTCAGCTGTTGTTCATGATGTTGCTTGTTGTCCTTGTCTATGAAAAACTTGATGTCTTCGTGAGTAGGTAATCTCATATACACTTGATTGATTACATCCCCAAGCATGCTCTGAATGGTGTCTTCATCTATGCTCTCCGGGAAACCATTGTATCTATACTCTTGAGAGGGAGATGAACACCTGCGATACCTGGAGACATGGCAACACTCATAGCAAGAAATATGTCAGTCGAAAATCAAAAGGAATGTGAGAACTAACTTGTGACATACCTGGGTGAATGATCATGAATATTGTGTAATTTCGGCCAGGAGACTGACTGCCAATACTACTCAAGGCATAGTCTAGGCTATAGGGAGACTGGATGACTACTGGAATTGCACAATGCACAGTCCATTATGGCTACTGACTGCTGGCCTAGGGATATATTTGCACAATCTCTTGGGCCAAGCATGCACTCTCCTCCATAAATGCGCAAAACAATCCTGGAGGCTAGTGTTGGGAAGGAATGTTCCAATCTGGTGAGGAAGGTGAGCATTCCCTCCCCATATTGCGTATGCAGCCTTCGTGAAGGCAGAGTCCGGGCCAAGGTTTGCTCGACTTGCTGATGGGCAACTGAAATAAACTAAGACAGTAAATGCATGGTGACACTAAGTGAAAGTAGAAGTAATTGACAGTGTATGGCAAACATGAATGAAATATTCAACAAACAGATCAACATGTTTGTGCATGAGGTAGTTCGCTAGTTGGGCAAACGTCTGTGAAAAAAAAATTCATGCATGCGACAATAGTGAGATAGCAATCGAAAATGAAACAAAGCTAGGACAAGCTAGTATACACATAAATGACAACAAGCATTCGAAGAAATAAAGCAGATAGTACTCCCATAAGAGAAAACACAAAAAGCAATAGAAATGCAACATAAGGCATGGGAAGCACGCTTACCCCAAAACAACTGAGGCGAATGTGCCAACTAATCCTAAATGTGATGTGGGATGTTAGAGCTATAAGGTTGATGTGAGGGATGAGCTCTGAAATGTCCGGTTGATGAGCTTTGATAACATTGAGGTTGTGACACAGATGCCACGAATCTATTGGAAGCGACACTTAGTGGGAGGTTTTAGAATTTCTCCTTGCATGTAACCTATAACTACTAAACATGGATCCCTAAAACAAGGGATGCCTTTGCGTGCTGCCTTGGGAGAAGTAGCCCATGCATGCAAGCCTTTTTTTCTCAGTCCTAAAGGGAACCAGTCAACTCAGCTGCACATGCAAGAGACTATTCTAATGTTGGAGAAAAATTTGCATTTTTGAGTGTGAGTTAGGCTGACTACCCAAGGAGATTGCGCAATTTTCAGGTAGAGAAGTTAACTGCACAAGGGGATTGTGCAATTTTCAGGCAGAGTAGCTAAGTACTGCCCAGATTTGTGCAAATCTTGCGCTGAACAGCTTGCTGCTAGGAAAATTTGCGCAAATCCTGTTGGGAGGGTTGGCTGGCAAGATTGTGTAATCTTGGAGCCCAGCAGGCTGTGGGAGAAGATTGCAAAATTCCTAGAGGGAAGGTTGGTTTCCCTCTAGAAATGCACAATTTTCAAAGGGAAACTACTCATCCTGTAGCTAGACCAAGTCTGGGTGTGCAGCCTATGAGGGGAATGGATCAACTATGATTGATAGACTACCTTTATGTGAGGAAGGCACTAAAGCTTGAGTACTTGACGAAGCAAGTCAAAGTGTTGTGTAAGGTTGGTAGGGAGACTAAAAAATAGGCTAAGCAAACTTTTGGAGGGTGGTTGTAGCTGCTACAATAGGAGTCAGTGAGTAAGAATGCACCAAAAATTTGATTAGATTGCATATCTCAGCCTTTCTAGCAATTTCTTGAGCATAATTAAATTCGCATCAAATGATGGTTTTCCCATTTGGAATTTCATAGTACTAACATCCTTATGTCTAATACGTGGCCATCTAAATGTTGTGTGCTAGGATATGTTAGGGAGTGCCAGGGAAATAGAAGGGCGCACTTGGTCAAATTAGTGCATGCAAATGAACAAATAACAATTTATGAAAGGAAGTGTCAGTGAGATACAGGTGTGCTGAGGGAGTAACAAGGTATGGTAGGCAATGCTAAGGCATGCTAGAGGCTAGGGAAACATACCAAGATGTGCCAGGTGCTAGGGTGTGCCAATACATCACATGGAGTGTTATGGAGTGCCAAGGAAACAAAAAGGATCACTAGTTTCAAATACATGTAAATGAATGAATAAGAGTGTGTGATAAGGAGTCTTAGTGAGTTCTAGGTGTGGTAAGGAGGGAGCGAAAAGATATGTTAGGTAGTGCCAAGGAATGTTAGAGTGCCAAGGTAACATAATAAGATGTACCAAGTGCGAGGGTGTGTCAATGCATGCCAACAAATGTTAGGGAGTGCCATAAAATAACGAGGGAGAACTAGTTCAAAATGCATGGAAATCAAGAGATAAGAGTGTGTGATAGGGAGTGTCAATGAGTTCCAAGTGTTCTAAAGAGGGAGTGGCAAGGTTATATGCTACGCAATACTAGCTAGAGTGCTAGGGCATGTCAGAGAGTGATAGGGCGTGCTAGGGAGTGCAAAGCATGCCAAGAAATGTAGGGGATTCTAACACATGCCACATAGGGCTACGGGATTGTTAGATGTGCCATGTGCTATGGCATGTCAAGATGTAAACTGTGTTTCTTAGTTGTTTTATGGCCATGGTTGGACATAAGAATTGGTAACTTGTTAAGTGGGATGAGTTGATATTGGACATGAGTAGCCTAAGATGTGTTATAGGAAGTTCTTAGGTGAACAAGGCATAGCCTAGTTGCAGTAACTATAACTTGGTTAAGTTGTTGTAGTTGTAGTTGTAGTCACTATTTTTGCTTGCCTTTCACCTAGGGTTTGAAGTATGGAGCCTGAATCATCACCATAAGAGAAGAGGAAGAACAACAAGGGGGGAAAGATATTGAGATTTGAGCCCTCTAATTGCAATGAAATCTCCTCTTCCCCATTTGTCATCAAATGCTTTGAAGATGTCAATTTTTTAGGGTTTTGTCAAAGAGTACAGGAAGTAGGTTACCATGAGCATCTCATAGGTATATTTTCCCTCACCTTGAAGGAAGACAAGATCACCATTGTAGGGATTGATTTCATGTTTTCAGTGGATGCCATCTCTCAAGCTATAGGCATACCAAACCATGGTGAAAACTAGTTCAAACGCATGAACCTAGACCTAGAAGACTACAAACCCTACTTGAAATCACAATACAAAGGAGCTCACTCACATGTTTTACCATTCAGATACTTGTTGGAGAGATATGCACCATTGATGAAGGTTTTCATGAAGTTACTCATATGTGAGGGTAGATTTTCTAGGCTATATCAATACCACATAAGACTTCTCATGCACTTTACAGCTACCAAGTCTCTAAATTCGTCCAGCTATTTGTATAGGATCCTAAATAAAATATACAAAAGGGTGCAATTGAAAGGAAAAGTACATTATCCTAGCCTCTTTCACCATAACATGATAAAGGTTATAGTGCTCCATCAGTTGAAAGAGAAGAACATGAAATGGGACATCTTCATTAAGGCAGCTTTGAAAACACATATAACCACTTCACCAAGCCAGCACCAAACCATGTTAGTATGACCCATGGAGGTGGGGTCATCAAGAAAACATGATGATGTTTCCAAGGCACCTAGGCCTAAGGTGAACAAGACATATCAGAGGGGTAGAAGCCTTGTGTTTTCTCCTCAAATTGAGGAATGGGCCAAGCCGGCTACATCAGCAGAACATGGATCACCATCACATTGTGAGGCTTCTTTGCATGATGGGGAGCCCATTGAGCATGAATTCGACCTAGTTGACTTGGAGGCACATGATGAGCATAAAAACCTGCAACAAGTCATCAAAGAGAAGAATTTTCAGATCATGGAGCTCAAGGAAAATTTGGAAAGGGCCAAATTCGTCATTTCATTCCTTGAGCAAGAAAACATTGAACTTGAGGCAAAACAACTAGTAATGGAGAAAGAGCAATTCAAAGCGAAGAAAAAAGAGATGAAAAGTAAGGCAATGGTGGAACATGATGACACTGAACAACATTAAGGACATGTAGCAAGGAATAGACCAAGGTCAATGGGTCTTAGGAAGGCATTTCAGAGGGAAAGAGAATGAAAGCCACCAATGGAAGAATTAACCTTTAAAGAGAGGATTTCCATGGAAATAAATGAGGAAAAGGAGTTTTGGCTTGAAAAATTCAATTTCCACCTTGATAAGATCCTTGAAAAGGCCAATAGGGATAACACATTGCAAAAGAAAATGGCCATCCATTACTACACAAGGAATCAGGTTCTCAAGGTCAAAATCAAGCACTTGAAGGAAAAACTCAAGGAAACCCTAATCAGCCAAGAGGAGAAGGGTAATTTTTTCTTGCTGATACATACATTATTGCATAACGTACCTCATCAGGCATCTTTGGAAAAATTTTGGGAGGATTTGGAAAAAAAAATTTGTTTTGGTGCAGACTGGTACAACCTTGCAATTTTTTGGCAATTTCTGTCTAGGAGTGCAGTGAGCTCATGATGCACTTCTTCTTCAAGGATCCAAACGATGTAAAATCAGCACTTTTGGAAATCGTATAACCCCCTATCAAAACCCATTTTCCCGCTTTCTTATTCTGGGGCTCATTTTTTGAGAAATTTGCAAAAAGAGTCCAAACATCAACTTTCTGCCCCTCCTTTTCCATTTCGATGTGCAGCTGGAGACACCTTGGGAGAATGGCCATATCTCTACAAAAAATGGGTCATTTCGAGTGAAACAATAATTTAAATAAATCTACACTCTCCCATATTTCCAGAAAAGGCTTCATGGCTAGATTTGGACTTCAAAAAGGCACTCAACAATGGCCTCCAAAAGCTCGCTCCACACTTGGAAATTTCTGAGATTTTTGTAAAATTTTCACTATGTAATTTTTTGTAATTCCTAGTTTGACTTTGGTAAAAGTCAAAAGGGTGAATTAGATGAATGTGAGGGGTAAAAGTAAATGTAAATAATGGGTGGTTACTGTAGAGATATAAAAAGGGTCTCTTTCACCTCTAGTTACCTCACATTAATATGTCAATCCGGGAACGTCTTGCTATTTCAAAGAGTGTCTCAGTCTGAGGCTTAGCACTTGTCAGAGTAATGCTCGTAGTACAGCTGTTTAAAACTACAAAATTAAATAGATTCATGTCTACAACTTAACTACTTCAAAAGGCTAAATCACACCAAGAAATGCATCAGTCAAAGGTTTGGTAGCAATAACCCATCCTCTTCGTAACTGATGAGAACAAATACGAGGTTTGAGAGCCAGGTAGCAGATGCTGGCGCTCACTACAGCCTCAGATCATCCTTAATGAATAGGAATTAAACGACAAGTAAAGGAAATAGCAATGAAATAGAATAGCACATTAGCCAAGGGTTTGGTAGCAATAACCCATCCCTTTCATAACTGATGGGAGCAGGTCAGAGGTCTGGGAGCCAGGTAGCAGATGCTGACGCTCACTACAGCCTGAGACCATCCTTAACAAATAAGAAATGGTAAGTAAATAAAACAGCAAATCAGCAATCTCGAAATGGAACAGCAACAGAAATGGAACAACAATTGAAATGGAACAACAACTGAAATGGAACAGCAATTCAGAAATGGAATAGCAAGTGAGAAATAAGCAGTAACCAAGTGCGTCAAGTTGTAACTCTACTTAATCACACCAATCCAAACATCAATCCTTTGCTCTTAAAGATGTACACATACTATGGAACAACACTACCTATGGATCCAAGATGAAATAATACTAAAAACCATATAAACACAACATGATTAATCTGATTATGTTATCGCTCTAAATAAAAGCATACTATTGCATCTCAAGACGAAAATAGTAACATTCATGGATTCAATAATCATGTGAAATCAGACTTTTCAAGATAAACGTTGTAATGCTAAAGCACAATCGCATAAAACTCTGTAATGGAATGACAGTATCCTGTGGAGATTAATCGACACTTAAAGGATTGGTAACATGATACAACGTCAATATAAGGCTTTTGTTTGCAGGAACATTAAACGAGTTAAACATAACAGAGCAAGTAATATAAACATTCTTAAAACACAACAGATTACCAGATCACATCTATAAACAAACCGCACAGAAACCACATGTAATGGTACAAGAGCAAGTGTCCTCCAGGGCCGGGCCCTTAGCCTCTAGGGGTACACCACTTAAGATTGATCCAGGCTCAAAGATAAACGAGTAACCAAGTCTGTATTAATGCATGAAGTAGGATTACAGTAACTCAAGTCTTCAACAGAACATAAAGATCATAGTCTTGATATTTCTTAAAATAAATTACATAAAAAGTCCCCTCTATGGCCAACAACGCTATCCCTTATATAAGGATGATGATGGAGATATCTTAGATGCAGAAATAGATAAAATAGCGATCCCTCAGGATCTAAGATCCTGAGGGATTCGCAGAATCGTTAATCCTGAGTCACTTCTTTCATTTTCTGCTCTGAGTTGGTATCTCCGCTTCCTTTCCTGGGTTGGTTCGTTTTGATCTGGTTTGCACGCGGTCTCCCGTCAAAGGGACAACAATTAGTTCATCTTTGTCTTTTCCTTTGGGATGGACACTTTCCGTTTTTCCTCCCTCCTGCACATAGGAATGACAATTATCAGCGTTCTCCATTAATCTCACGTGTTTCGTTATAAATCCTTATTATTGTCTAAGTTTCTAATACAAAAGACTTATAAGTTCTAATGAAAAGATGCTGAAATAACCATTGAAACATACCTTCTTTGATACTCCACACACACCCCAGCTTACCCTTTTTCATGGCCTCATGAAAACATTGTAGTTGACATGCAAAGCAGTGAGTGAGTAGGCTAGAGATGGAATCTCGTGTGGGGGCCTACAGCCGTGATGCGAAACTAAGCGATCAAAGAAATGGCATGTCTGGCCATCAGGCATCTCATACAGGGTTGGTAACCGGGTGCAGGATGCCAAATGATTGGACTCGGGAACCTATATCCTAACCAAGATGGCCCTGCCCTCAAAACAATTTCTCCATAGAGGGGGAATCGGTTAGCAGCAAGTTTAAAATTCTCATACTTAAATGGTTCTCTGAGCTAGATGCTTGGATTCGATATTTGATATCGAAATTTAGCTGCTTCAACGGTAGGGTCTTTAATAGAGGAAAAGTATTCAAGTCCCTGCTGAATGATTGCTTCATGCATGGGTCCTAATGCTTCAATCACTCCTGGAGTCTTCATGAGATTTCTATGTCTCCTCCATAACTGTTCTGGGTCCCTAGGCTCAGCTCTTGCCCGTAGATCTAATCCATTTTCTTGTCTTTGAAAAGCGTTGTAGACTTTGAGCCATTTAATTTGATTGACTGCAAATGAGATAAATGCTTGCAATTGAATGCCCCCAGCGAAAGGGCCAGGGTTCAGTTCAGTCTCTTGTTCTAGTACAAGGTTATGCAAGTAAAATTCACACAATAACCTTTGCACTTTTACCCCATAATGTTTACATCAATTTATAAAATAATTTATAGTGTTAATTTGTATGGGAGCACCTGCTTTAACAACCTTTATTTTCAATTGTAAATACCTTTCCATTAGGAATAGAGCATAGTTCTTGGCAGGGGGTCTACATGCTAGGACGTCACTATATAGGGAACACAAGGTATCCATTTGTTTGATAACTACATCTAATCTACGAGTTACCTTTGCAACTTTCTCTTGTTCCCTTTGCCATCCTTAGAAAGCTTGGCTTTCAGATAAGTTGACGTTCCTTAGCTGCTGCTGTAGTTCTTCATATTTTTCTAGGGGGACCATTTGCTCCCTAAGCTTTTCTGCTTCTTGCTGGGCCTGCTTCAAATTTTTGTGAAGGGTTCTCGTTTTCGGATCCTTATTCTATGTAGCCCTGGAGGCCGGGAGCTTTACTTGAACTTTCTTATTGCGCTACTTCGAGTTCAGAACCCTTATTACTCCCGAAGGTGGTGCCTCCATCTGAACCATCTTATCATCCTTTTCAATTTTAACACGAACTCCAGCCCACTGCTGTTCCTTTTCAAATGGAACAATAGTCTGCTCTTCAACTTCATTTGGAATAGCAGCTTGGCTATTGTCAGGGTTTTGAGCAGTGGGATGGATCCTAGTCCTCCGCCTCTTGCCCTTAAGGGATCTTACTGGTGTGGTTAGACCTTTTCTTTCTGAAGTCCCTTTTACCCTTTGCCTTGCCTTTAGAACCCTAATCTGCTGATGAAGCTGGACTATTATGTCCAATAATCTCTGCTGTTCCTTTCGTAATTCCCTTATTTCCATCATCTCTTTAGAAGGAATAGCAGGTTGTTCGCTGCGGTTTGGACTGTGGCTAACTTCCTGATTTTCTCCCTGTGGTGGTTGTTCCGAGGTAAGAACCTTACTTGGCTCTGTTATTTCTTGGGCTAATTCTTCTTCTGCCCTCATTTCCTCTGGAATTTCTTCTGGTGCCTTCTGATTAGGAACGGGTTGTTCCTGCTCAGCGTTTTCTGATATCTTCTCATTATGAACGGACAAATTTTCTACTTCCGCCTCTTCTGCATGCGATTCTTCGGGTGCATCTTTCTCCTGGGGTTTCTCTACGGCATGGAGGTTTGATGGACTCAGGGGTTGGCCATATTCGCCCATATTGGCCAATATGTTGGCCAATTCATCTTCCCCTAACGGGTCTTGTAATGGGCTACCTTCCTGTTGTTCCGTTCCTTCCTCCTGCTCAGACTGCTCGGCTTCTTTTTTCTCATCTCCTTCCTCTTCAGACTGCTCATCCTTTTCTTCTTCTCTCCCTGCAGATTGCTCTACCTCCTCTTCTTCTTCTTCTGTTTCTGCCTCTGCAGACTGCTCTTCTTCCTCGACGTCTTCTTCTTCCGTTTCTGTCTCTGCAGACTGCTCTGCTTCCTCGTCGGTTTCTTCTTCCATTTCTGTCTCTGCAGCCTACTCTGCTTCCTCATCGTTTTCTTCTTCCGTTTCTGTCTCTACAGACTGCTCATCTTCGATTTCTATTGCTTGGATCGTGCCTTCCTGGGGCTTCTCCAGCCCTCCTCATAGTCATGCGAGCCTTGCCGATTTTATGCGTTTTTCTGGTTGTTCGGTTGTACTAGCGTCATGTTTACATTTTTTAGGTCGTTTTTCAGGTTGCTCCTTTGTGCAAGTGTCCTGCTTCCATTTTTCTGAATGTTGGGGTGTGCTAGCAACTTGTTTTCATTTTTTCAGGCGTCCAGATGTGGTCGTCCCTCCATTGATGATGGTAATTAATTCTTCCCAGCTGCTCTACTGCTGGGTGAGACTATAATTAACTATCAACCGAATTAATCCGTGGTGGCTAATGACTGATTCTACGTGTTGTGCCCTTTTCATGCTTCGTGCAATGTCATGCAATAGTGAATTCAACAATGCAGGTAAATTCATAGAACATTTTTGTTTTAAGACAGCTAGGAGTTTAAGATGTCGTGGTCTTACCACGTCTTTTCTGCCTTCACAGGTGATGTAGCTTTGGATGATTTTTGTTAATTCCGCCCATGGCTCTCCTACCGTTGCTGGCAGCACCCCCTTTCCTCGAATTGTCAATCTCTGACCCTCATCCCAAAAGATTTCTAAAATCTTCTGCAGCCTTTCCTTCTTTATCATCCATACTGGTCTAATGGCTGGTACTCCCAAGACTCTTGCTATTATGTCATCGGTGACTGCTATTCGCCTTCCTCTTGCTGTGGAGTAGTCTTCTTGCAAATTCTGTAAAAATTCAATCGCTACTGTTTCATTGGAATCCTTCAGGTGGTTGAGATAGGTCAACCATCCTGCTTTCTTCAGGATTCTTCGGGCTGCAGCCGAAACAGTTAATACTTGCGGTTCTCGGTGAACTGACCTTCCTACCATAGTTTCATTGCAAATTCTCAAAGGAACGACAGTTGTTTGTTGAAACGCAGAGAAGCTGGTGGCGTATTACTCGTTCAACTTCTAATGCGACGGCGTATGTAGTGGAAATGGCTTCGAATAGCAGCTCATGCAGAAGAAAACAAAAATAGAAAAATATAATACCGTTGAGCTGTGCTGTGCCCGAGTACACAATTTCTCAAATAACAGACTGACACGTGCTCTGGGGAATGATGAGGTTACCTCCCCCCCCGCAATGTGATAGGCTGTCCCAGCCGTCAAATAAAGGAGCAGCGTCTGTTATGCCGCGAGGTCTTTATGGAACAACGTATGGCAATATGCCATGCTTACAAAAACAGCCTATTATTGAAATCGAGGTATAAAGTTACATCGCTTTAATACGTAAGGGACTGCGGTGATTTGATGGAAGTTCGGGGATAAGACATTTGCCATAAATAGAGTGTCTCGGGCAGTCATTGTCACTAGCTCCGTAATGATTGGCGATAATATATAGTCATGCGCTATATGGTTGGGTAATATTATATAATTAATTACCACGGCATAAGAAACAAGAGGATGCAATCTTCTTACCTATTGGTGTAAAAATACGACTTCAATACCATTAACAATGCTCTGCTACCGATAGGTGTCCATAACCTTGGCAGAGTTGTTTGTTTCACCCCTGGAACCATAGTCTTTTGTGTATGCTAGGAAGCGTTGTATAATGTCAAAATGTAGGCCACTATGCTGGCTTGGTGACGAGTTAGTCATAATGCCATTCACGAGGGAGAAGGGAATAGTGGGCAGGCCAGCTCGTGATGAGACCTCCTGTTCCAAGGGTTATTTGTTTGATATACCTTTTGGACCATTTCCCAGATGTGGTGGCCATAGTGGGAACGCCACTTCACTTCCGTCCTAATGATCATGGTAGGCTAGCTCGTAATGAGACTTCCTATCCTGCAATTTGACAATTTTTAGAAACCATGTTTTGCTTCCTTCTTTTTTCTTCTTGTTTTTAATAAAGAGCCTTTCCTGTTTATACACAAAGGGTGGTTCAACACTCCTTAAGAGTAGGAATGGTGGAAGAAGTCTTAATATCCCAATAGAAAGGTATAGATCCTTTGGTCTTATTGCCGAATGATAATCAAAGAGGATAAAAAAAGGAACCATCATGATACAGATAACCAATCAGAATGGAGTTAGTAGAACAATGGCAGCAAAAGCTGATGAATAAGCATGTCCTTCCCTGCGTCCTTTCACCAATTCAGGGCAGTCTCTTATAAAGATAGCGATTTATGATTTACTGATTTCCGTATGCTGTGTTTTTGTTTCCATCACATAAGTGCATAGCCGTCTTCAAAAAGACTTGAAAGAACATTAGCAATAAGCATCCTTCATTTAGAATAGAAGGAACAAGCTGTTTCAAAATCATATGAGTAGTGTTCCTTTCGAGGAAGGGCACAACAACAGTTCACAAATGTTGTTCGTTTGGAGAAAGGAACAGTAGAAATCAATAGTGTTGTTCCTTTTGAAAAGGAACAACAAAATCAAACAAGTTCCGTTCCTTTGAAAAATGACCGGTAGAAATAAAAAAATGTTGTTCCTTTTAGAAAAGAAACAGCAAAAACACACAAGTGCTATTCCTTTTGAAAAAGGAACAACAAAGCACACAAGTGTTGTTCCTTTTGAAAAAGGAACAACAAAACACAAGTGCTGTCCCTTTTGGGAAAAGGAACAGAAAAAATCACAAGTGCTGTCCCTTTTGAAAAAGGAACAGCAAAAATCACAAGTGCTGTTCCTTTTGGAAAAGGAACAACAAAAATCACAAGTGCTGTCCCTTTTGAAAAAGGAACAACAAAAATCGCAAGTGCTGTTCCTTTTGGAAAAGGAAGAACAAAAATCACAAGTGTTGTTCCTTTTGGAAAAAGGAACAGCAAAACACAAGTGCTGTCCCTTTTGGGAAAAGGAACAACAAAAATCACAAGTGTTGTTCCTTTTGGAAAAGGAACAACAAAAATCACAAGTGCTGTTCCTTTTGGAAAAGGAACAGCAAAAAACCAAAAGTGCTATTTCTTTTGAAAAAAAGGAACAACAGAAGTAACAAAACATGTTGCAAAGATATGTGCAAAAAATAATTCAAGAATTTATATATAAATTATAAGGAAAAGTAAATTTCTTAGCGAGTTACAGGCGAGGAAGACTTGTCTTCCTCCCCTAAGATCTCCATATCTGAATCTTGGCGTAGCTGTTGGCAGAAGGACTCCCGAGTAAGTGGTTTGCGATAGAGACAGACTCGATGGCCATTTGCCTTAAAGGTATATCCAGAACCATCAATAGTAATCAGGGTAAGGGTACCATTTTCATGTACTTTCTAAATTTCATATGGTCCCAGCCAACGAGTCTGGAGTTTCCCAGGGAAGTCCTGAAACCTGGAGTCATATAAAAAAACCTAGTCTCCTTCGTGGAAGACTCTATTTTTAATAAGAGCATCATGCCATTTAGCTCTCTGCTGCTGTATCAGGGCAGTGTGTTGAAGTGCAGAGAGCCTAATTTCATCTAGCTCATTGTTCTATTGTAGTCGATTAGTCTGTGCCTCAGTTAAGTCTAAACCAACTTCTTGTGTTGTTCGTAATGTCTGGATTTCAAATTCTATAGGAAAAATATGTTGTTTTTCGAACATTAGCTGGTAAGGTGAATGACCAGTGATGCTTCTCCATGTTGTTCTATAAGCCCACAGTGCTTCAGGTAGTCTGGCAGCCCAATCGCGTCTATGTGATGCAACTGTTTTTGTTAGAATTGTTTCTATTATCTTGTTGCTGCTTTCTACTTGCCCATTTGCCTGTGGGTGACATGGGGTGGTAATTTTATGCTAAACATGATAGTTGTTGAGTGTTGCCGCTATTATGTTCCCAGCAAACTGTGGCCCTCCATCTATAATTATCTCTCTAGGGAGGCCATAGTGTACAAATAGATGGAGCAGGAACTGTATAACAAATTCTTCTGTAGCTTTGGGAAAGGCCTCTGCTTCAACCCACTTGGTGACGTATTCTGTTGCCACCAAAATGTATGTTTTCTTGTTTGATGGTGGGTTGATTGGTCCCACAAAATCAAGAGCCCAATGCTCAAATGGTTCGATGACTAGCTGTGGTTTCAAAGGAATCTCATCCGACTGACTAGGGCGTCCCGCTCTCTGGCAACTGTCACATGCTTGGACAAATTTCTTTTCATCTTTGAAAATTGTGGGCCAATAATACCCTGTGCGTAATACTTTATGTGCAGTCCCGCGATCAGCGAAATGTCCACCACATGGTTGGTCATGGCATGCTTTTAATATATCAAAAATTTCGTCTTGTCGGACGCATCTCCTGATTTGCATGTTTGTCCCTGTGTGAAACAAATAGCCCCCAATCCAAGAAAATCTGGTACTTCGCTGAACAATTTGTTTTCGCTCATTATGGGTTAGATGCTTTGGTAACTTACCTACTGCTAGGTAATTGGCAACATCAGCATACCGGGGTGTTTGAACAGCAACGGCAAAGAGATGCTCATATGGAAATTGGTCTTCAACTGCTGCTACATCGACTGGTTTTGGCATTCTTGAGAGGAAATCAGCTACCGGGTTTTCTTTCTCGGGTCGATCCTTGATTGTAATATCAAATTCCTGCAATAAAATCAGCCATCTAGTTATTCTGCCATTTGTGATAGGCT
>APFE030886512.1:1827-13699 GCA_000404065.3 Pinus taeda
AAGCAAGGAAGCAGTTTGGTTGCAGAGATTGTGTTCAAGTATGGGGTTAGTATAGGGAGCTATAAGGATAGCCTGTGACAGCCAAAGTGCAATTTTCTTGGCAAAGAACCCTGCTTATCATTCAAAGACAAAGCACATTGATGTTCAGTATCACTTTGTGAGGGATATGATAGAGGACAAAAAGATGTTTCTAGTAAAGGTGGACACTTTGAAGAATACTGCAGATGCATTGACAAAATTTGTGAGCTCTGAGAAGTTCTCTTGGTGTAGAGAAACAATGGGCATTTCAGGGATGGAAAAATTACTAAGCTCCCCTGTGGCCCCTTGTGGAAAGAAAAAAACAAGTGGGAGATTGTTGGGTTGTGTTATATTCTTTCCACATAGTTAACAGGGGGTTTGAGGGGTACCCGTAACCCCACTTTATGGGGTCCAGGGCAGCGCCCCGGAAAATTTTGGGTGTGGACCCTATGTTAGGTTGGGCGGACCCACCTAAGGTTTTGTGCATGATTTTCACACATTTTTTTTGGACGCGATGGTTTTCGGTCCATGGTATTGGACGTGATGGTTTTTCAGTCCATGGTATTGGATTCTTCGGCATGTATAAATATGTATTGTAACATTGAAATGAATATAATGAAAAATCAAGCTGGTAGTCCCGTTTTGGGATCCAGGGGAAAATCTCTGTGCATATGTTTTTTTATGTGTTATGCTCTCGCATTGTTTATTTTTCTGTGATTTAGAATTCGTATGCAGGTAATTTCTATATGGGGTTAAAACCTACTGTTTGTTCCCCAGTGGAGTCGCCATTTTGTTTCTAGGAAAAATAATTTCTTTTCGATCTGCTAGTGCCAATAAGATGGGTAGCTATCTTAGAAAAAAAGAGTCAAAGCACTTTGTGATTTCCTTTATGTATGATAGATAAGAGAGAAGCAAACGGGGCCAACCTAGATCTTCCACTTGACTCCTTACTTGATTTCTCTCTCCCTTGATAGAGCTTGCAATTCCTCTCCTACTTGTCCCGCTTTAGAGAATACCTGTAGAGACAAAGTAACAAAACACTATCAAAGAATATTGATCTATAATATCATAAACAATGCTGAATCAGAAATATATTGACCATACAATTTCATTCACAAATAACAAGATTCACAAATACACGATTATATGGGCGAAAACTCAAAGAACTTTATTAATAATAGAAGAGAATATTACAACCCAGCTATCTGATCCAGCATCATATTCCTAGCATCAAAGCCTTCTTCACCTCATGAAAAGAAAGATCACCCAACAATACAATACTCCTTCTCAAAGACAAACTAACAGCACTTTTTTACAAATTACAAAGTTCCAGCCTCTAGATCTCTCATATGAGGGATCCATTTATAGATATTTGTAGAGGTGTGAGTCAATTCTCGGTTTTTGATTAGTGTCATTCCACTTGTAGTACTTAGTTCCGCTTGGAGATTTCTTGGATCTCTTACTTATCCCTCGGTGAATTCAAAGAAGCAAGTGTCATAGAGGAAGTTTTTAGAAGATTCCATGATCATCAACTTAGCAAACTACCTCAGACACTTCTTCATTCTTGCTCATCGCACCCCACATAAGGCCTTTTTAGTATGCATTGCACCTAGCTAGTGTAGGAGTCATCATGCATCGCACCTTGACGAAGGAGCAGTCAGTATTGTCTAGTTTTAGCGAGTTCTAAGTGGTTTTTGATGTGGAACTTATGGGAAATGATGTAATCAGTTGACCATGATCCTTTAGGGTATGAAACAACACTTTTAGGGTTTGAAGAGCCCTTGGTTTATCGACATATGTGATTAGGGTTGTAGTGCCCAAATATGTCTATAACACCTGGGAAAGGACCATAATAATGGAATAGATTTATCTTCTTCTTCAAATATGACATCCATATATGATAACTTGAAAATAACTATATTAAATATATTTAAATGTAAAACAATTTTAGTGCCCTCCTTCATCCCAAGGCTATAAAGTTTCCTCTTCAAACAAATTATGTTGTTTAAAGATTTCGTGATCTATAGAGTTTCCAATTTTACGCACAAGCCTGCTGATGAGGTTTCTTCAAAAATGTTGAAGAGAACTTCACCTTCTAGGCATGACCTGATGGTACTGAGAGCTTGGGAATCCACGTCCTCCCAATCCAAATATATCATGCCAAAATGTTTATTTTTAACCCCATCTACTACTTTCGAGAACCCTTGTTACACCAACAAGTCCCTCACTCCCAATTTCTAAAATAAAAAAATATTCTTGCCATTGAACTTCTCCACCTCACACTTATCATTAGTCATTTTTCCACCTTCCTACATAGGATCTTTAAAATAAATTTATTAATGATAAAGTTATGTTGATTCCTCTAACTAAGGTTTTCCCTTTTTAATTTTTTTCTGCAATTAGGTTTTTTTTTTTCTTTTCTGAATTTCTCTATTTTGATACATTTAACTAGAGTTTGCTTTGGTTTCTTTAACTAGGGTTTATTCCTTTATAAAAAAACTCCAAACCCCCTACTCAAATTTTCTTTCTAGTAACCAAAAAATTCAATAATTTCATGAGATAGTTTTTCAGAATCCCACCTTACTTCGGAAACCCAACTTAACTCTTCAGAATTTAAAAGTTTCAACGAACGATTTTTTTTTTTTGTTTTGTAAAAAGAAAAATTACCCGAGTGGTCTATGCATCTGTATCTCTCTATTTTTTTCTAGTAGCTCTATTTTTCTAGCTGCTCCTGTTTCTAGTGGCTTTGTCTCTTTCAATTGACTGGAAAATTCAGCTCCCTCAATCAACTAGTGGCTCTACTCAGGAAGTCTTTCTTTGTCTTTCAATCGATCAGCTTAGCAAAAAAGAAAAGGTCCTTCTCACACAACAGCTGGCTCCCTTAATTAGCTCTTGAAATGGAGGTTTGGTGTCAGTTGGCAGCCACTGAACTTGTTCTTCACAGGCATTTCCTTTCTCAATCGGTGGCTTATAAAATTACGATGCCTACTGCTCCTAACTCTCATCGATTAATGACTCCTGATGCACGACAACACTCCAAAAAAACTTAATTTTTTTTAAATCATTTCTTATCTTCTTACTCGTGCGATGACAAGAAAAAAAAGAAAGAAAAGTGTGCTTTGCTAGCTTTTTTCTAGATAGGGTCGATGACTACACAATGTATTCCAACGACACTTACTTCCAGCATCGAGAAACTTCCTTTTCTTGTCAAACCTCTAGATAGACTGTGAGAATGTGGCTTAATGTTTGCACAACTTTCTCAGCGACTTAACCAAACAGGGTTTCATATCAATGAATCCTTATGACGGCTCGTCATTCTCAGCTTGTGACTCTTCTTGGCAGAAGGCAGTGGTCCTGAATTTCAAATAAATCATTCAATGATACTCAATACACAATTTTCTCCAAAGTGAAGAATGTGGTATTGACATCTCCTCTTTATACACACTACAGTGTGATATTTTCAATGGCGAAGATAAGACTTTACCTCATGTCGCTCATAACTTTTCTCTTATTCCACTTTTTGGTATTTGGATCCATTAACATTCAAATAATAAACAAATGCTGGAAATTTCTGGTAATTTTAAACACAAATTAACTAAACACAGAGAACAATGCTCTGTTTTCTCCAAAGGATCTTTAACATAGGATCTTGCTGTAGACAGAATTCTAGCTTGCTGAAGATAATGTTTCAACAACAAACAAAAAAAACTTCTATTCATTTACAATAAACCAACTGTTACAAAACGTCTTCCTCACATAGAGGGATTTTCACAACTGCTGTTACAAAATCATCTTCCTCACACAGAGGGATTCACCAGAGATTATGCTGAAGAGCATCTTCCTCTGAACCAGAGGGATTCACCAGTCTATGTTGAAAAGCATCTTCCTCTTGACAGAGGGATTCACCAAAGACAAGATATCTTCCTCTTAAGAGAGGGATTCACCAGAGACTGTGCTGAAAAGCATCTTCCTCTTTAACAGAGGGATTCACCAAGAACTTCCACACAAAAATTACTCTGTCTTTTCTTACACAAAATTACACTACTGTAAAAATCTCCTCCATTCACGCACTGCACATGTTTCCCCTTTTTATTACTTCTTTTCACTATTCTGCGTTTCATCATTGCATTCTCAAACACTAGGCATTTACGCTCTGCTACAAATTTCTTCTCGTTTTCTCTCAATGAGGAACAACAAAAAAAATTACCTCTCCACTTCTGCGTATGGCAATTTCATATTCTCAAAAAAAATTACATACAGGCACTGCTCTGTTTCCTTACATAACTTGAAAAAAACAAAAATTTCCCACGCTGCTTTGTTCTTCCCCTTTTTACTTCACATTTTTGTGCTTTTGTGTTTGCTACATTGCAAATTTTGAACAAAACGTTACGCTAGCACTGTTGCGCACATCTTCATTTTGGGCCTGCGTATTACCCTTTTTTTTTTTAAAGAACAGGGCATAATTTTTCTTGGTTACATACACACTTCTGCGTGTTGTATACCATCAGTAAAAACAAACATACTGCGTCAAAAATTTTGACCAAAACCCTATCCATATCTTACACACAATTACAAATAAGGTGATAACAGAAGACAGCCCATACGCTTATTGTACCATGGCTAGATTTAAACATTTACCAAACGCAGTAAATATTCATCAATTACTTCACAGACAAACTGACGGTCAAATGAAAATTTCACTCCACGCAATCTCCATGCCCTGCAGACCTGTACACAGCTTTGACTTGATCGACGACGGATATTCATCCTCGTAATCGAATGAATATTGCTTGCCCGAACCAAACGAATATTACCGGTTGGGGAATGAGCGGTTTTGGAAAAGTATTGTGGCCATGTGTCGTCAGCGCAGTGTGATCGGAGCCCTCAGCGGAAAAACCACAATTGGAAAAAGGTGGTGCGATATAAAATAGGTGGTTTTGCTGCTGCACAATGGTGGATTCGGCAAATAACTACGATGCCATCGAATTCCCTACACGGCAGTTGGAATTAATATTCCAACACTCCCCTTTAATTTCAACTGCTGGGTTATCAGTCATACCCAGACATTTCATCAAAAAACTCAAAACTTTTCTACCTATTCGTATCAGCTTTCCTTTCATCGCTTTCACTGCTGTGCTCAGGCACTCCAATCATGTAATGTCCTCTTTCTCTCTACCTCAGGCAATATTTCCAATCTTTGCATCTCCAAGCTATCCTACAACCTTTTCTTCTCTGCTCTTATGGCAGATTTAATTCCATATATCTCCCCTATAAGAAAATGTTCATCAAAGAATGACTGTTAATATAGTTAAGCAATAATGATCAAGAATTACAGGCTCCCCTGTATGCATCGTCTCCTTTTGGCAGAGTCTTCTCAAAAGAAACTTAGATTGGTTGCGGAGCTCAAAGGACTTTCGGACTGTATTTCCTTGCTTCTCCATACTTGTGTAACTTTCTTCTTTTGCGTGGGTCTAGCTTGTGTAGGACCCCATGTTAATTTACAATCACGTGCCATATGCCCAATGTTATAACACTTGAAACATTCTACATTGTTCATGAATAAGATTTCATGATTTCTTCTTGTAAAATTGTTTCTTGGAGGTTGTTGGAGACCATAATATCTATCTCTATGAAATGCTCTACAGTCTTTTTCCATATGACCAAAGTTTGAAAAAGAATAACAATAACCAAAAATGAACTTTGGTATGTGGGAGATGGAGGTTTCCTTGATGTACTTCTGAAGCCTTTCTGCCTTGAGATCCTTTGATGATAACCATTGCCTCTTGCCTCTTTGACATCATCTACATTTCTTTTTGGAGCTGGTTTTCTACTTGGAGTAGGATTTCTTCTATTGTAGCCTTGATTTTTCTCCTTGCCTTTGCTGGAACTAGGAGCATCACAATTTCTTTCTGCCTTCTTCACATCTCCTTTGTTTAGAGCATTTTAATTCTTGTTTGAGGGTTCACCTACATACCCGAGTCCTCATTTATCAAATGGACATCTGTGATAGTTGAGCATGTCATCTAAGGCTTGAGAGCTCTTCATGATTTTGTTCATCCCTTCAACCATTTTCTGAGGACAATCTCTTCTTCCAATCTTTCACACTCATTATTCTTCTTTGCAAGTTGTTCCTCAGTTTCTTCCTTGCTACAAGTAGCTTCAGCTGCTACTATCTTAAGGGGGATGATATGTGACTTCATTTTGAAGATTTCTTCATTCTTTGCTTTACTGCTCTCCATTTTCTTCTCAGCTTCTTGTGTCTATTTCCTGGCTTCTTGTAATTGAGACTTAAGGGAGGAGACCTCTACCTTGTACTGTCCAATCTCTTCTACAAGTTTTTTCACTCTCTTGTGCCTTTGTTAAAGTTGACTTGAAAAGGTATCTTCCTTCTTCTTTGGTTTATTCAATTGATTTGTCATGGATATGAGTTCTTCATGATGCTTCCTTTTTCTTTGATCAAGTTCCTTCTTAAGCTTGGCGAGATCTTCATCCCTTTCTTGTACTTGAAGCTTGACGAGGTCAACCTTCTCATTTTCAGATTCTATGATGGGTTCAGAATTTCCTTCTTGACTGATGGTCATGGTCAGTGCTCCCTTTGAGTGAAGGTCATGAAGTCTATCCCATATATCCTTTGCTGATGAATACTTTCCTAGATTCTTCATTACAGAATCAGGCAGTCCATTTAAGATTATCTTTGCTACTTTTGCATTGTACTCCTTGGATTCTCTATCCATCTTACTATCATCAATCACTGATTCCCAAATTTCAATCCCTTCAGACTGTAAGAAAGTCCTCATTTTTATTTTCAATATATTAAAGTTCCCATTGAACCTTGGAGCCTCAAATAGAATGCTTTCAAATTGATTGTTTTCTATTTTAGTGGTAGAGGGAGACACATCCTTAGGAATATTGTAGACTTTCTTCCTTGACCTTGCCATTCTTAACTATGCTTCAAATATTTGACTGTGTATTTAAAAAAGACACTAACTGTTTTCAACAGCTACACAAAAAAATTTGAGAAATACCTGGATCCTTTCTTGACTGAGTCTTCACTCTGCAGGAGAAGCTGCTGCAGCAAAAGGAACCTTCCTTCAGCTTCTTTGACACCTTCAAAGAGCCTTGACAAGCTCCGATACCACTGTTGGAAATTTCTGCTAATTTCAAACACAAATTAACTGAACACAGAGAACAATGCTCTGTTTTCTCCACAGGATCTTTAACACAGGATCTTGCTGCAGATAGAATTCCAGCTTGTTGAAGATAAAGTTTCAGCAACAAACAAAAAAAAATTCTATTCATTTACAATAAACCAACTGTTACAAAATGTCTTCCTCACATAGAGGGATTTTCACAACTGTTGTTACAAAAGCATCTTCCTCACACAGAGGGATTCACCAGAGATTATGCTGAAGAGAATCTTCCTCTTAACCAGAGGGATTCACTAGTCTATGCTGGAAAGCATCTTCCTCTTGACAGAGGGATTCACCAAAGACAACATATCTTCCTCTTAACAGAGGGATTCACCGGAGACTGTGTTGAAAACCATCTTCCTCTTTAACAGAGGGATTCACCAAGAACTTCCAAACAAAAATTACTTTGTCTTTTCCTGCACAAAATTACACTGCTGTAAAAATCTCCTCCATTCACGCGCTGCACATGTTTCCCCTTTTTTTTACTTCTTCGCACTGTTGTGCGTTTCATCACTGCATTCTCAAACACTGGGCATTTACGCTCTGCTGCAAATTCATTCTCGTTTTATCTCAACAAGGAGCAACAAAAAAAACTACCTCTCCGCTGTTGTGTATGGAAATTTCATATTCTCAAGAAAAATTACATACAGGCGCTGCTCTGTTTCCTTACATAACTTCAACAAAACAAAAATTTCCCATGTTGCTCTGTTCTTCCCCTTTTTACTTCGCATTGCTGTGCTTCTGCGTTTGCTACATTGCAAATTGAGAACAAAACATTACCCTAGCGTTGTTGCACATCATCTTCATTTTGGGCTTGCGTATTACCCTTTAAAAAAAAAACGAACAGGGCATATTTTTTCTTGGTTACATACACACTTCTCGGCGTTGCATACCATCAGTAAAAATGAACATGCTGCGTCAAAACTTTTGACCAAAACCCTATCCATATCTTACACGCAATTATAATTAAGGTGATGACAGAAGAGAGCCCATACGCTTGTTGTACCACGGCTGGATTTAAACATTTACGAAACACAGTAAATATTCATCAATTACTTCACAGGCAAACTAGCAATCAAATAAAAGTTTCACTCCATGCAATCTCCATGCCGTGAAGACCTGTACGTAGCTTTGACTTGATCGATGACACACAGTCATCCTCACAATCGGACGTTTGCCCAAACCAAACAAACATTACTAGCCAGGGAATGAGCGGTTTCGGAAAAGTACTGTGGCCACGTGTCGTGAGCAGAGTGTGATCGGAGCCCTCAGCGGAAAAACCAAAATTGGCAAAAGGTGGTGCGATATAAAATAGGTGGTTTTGCTGCTGCAAGATGGCGGATTCGGCAAATAACTATGCTGCCGTTGCTGTCGCTTTCCCACACGCAGTTGGAATTAATATTCCAACAACAAATGCATAAAATAGGAAACTGAATCACACAATTTATATAAGAAATTATGTGATAAAACCTTATAGTGTGTCAAGGAAACCTCCACGGGACAAGGGATTGGAATTTTTATTTCTCAAAATGGCTTTCCAAGTTACAAGAAGCCCCTTCCGAAATCACTAATTAATAGGGGCTATTTTGTTACAAAATTTCCTTTCGTTACTGAATGCTAACATAGATTTACCAAAATAATTATATCATTTACATTAATTTTTGTCACCTTTTTAAACAAAATGAAAATAAGAAAACTAATTTGATCTGTTTGTACAGTCGGTATTTTATGTGGATAATTTTACACGTATCTGGTTCTATTGAGCTTTCTCAGAAAACCTTGTCTTCTTCAAGAATCAATACAAGATCCCAGGTTAATGTAGAAATGAAATACTACTCACTGAGATTTGTAGAAACTTATTCAATTTCTCAAAATGAAGAAGCTTAGTGGAAGAATATTCACAGAAAGATTTGTAGAGACTTACTCAATTTCTCAAAATGAAGAAGCTTAGTGGAAGAATATTCATAGAAACAAGAAGTTTTTTTCAGAATTGTCCAACAAAAGGTAAACATTTTAGAAAATTCTTCACACAAGTCGTATCTATACAGTCAACATTAGAAAATTCACTTTTGACACTAAAATAAAGCGAACAGGCATATCTGTCATTAGACCATAATTTTTAGGTAAAAGGAAAGAGGCAAAGTTAGTTTTTATGTATCTATAATTTTTAACTATCGATTACAAATTTTCTTTACAATACAAGTTGTTTTCCGTATTCTTCAGAAAATACTTTTCCAAACTCTTTTGGAATTGAAGCTGGACATTCTGATGTAAATATCGCATTTACAGTTTTCTGAAGCTATAGTTTAAACAGTATTACGGAAATGGAAAGTGTAGAAAGAAGGGAAACGTGATTTCTACTTTACATATTGCCTCGATGTGGATTTTAGTGTTGAGAAGTCTAGTCTTCATCATGATTGAAAATCCCTTTCAAAAATCCTTTTAAAAATAATCTGTTATTACAATTAGATAAGATGGTTGATTTTAGTGTTGGGAAGTCTAGTCTTCATCATGATTGAAAATCCCTTACAAAAATCCTTTTAAAAATAATCTGCTATTACAATTAGATAACATAGCTTATTTCCTTCCCGCACCACTGTTATTCTGCTATCTGTTCTTCAAATACTCAAATCTAGAATCCATAATCACACAAATTTTGGGTTTCCTAGCACAAAAATAATAGCAGCAAAGGATTTCCAAAGAGGAATGCTTCTTGAAACTAAAATAATAGCAGCAAACCCTCCAGTAATGCCAAGTTCCTTTGTGTCCAAATTTCGCTGAAATTCAATAATTCCTTGCTTAACTTCATATGTAAAACCTGTTGGAATTTAATTCCAACTGCATCACATAAATGCTAAACAAAGATCTGATTTCAGCAGTTATCTGGAAGCCGCAAAAGTCCACTGATATTTTGCACTTTAAATGAACATTAAATGTGTAGAAATTAATTCCCCTGCAACCGACTTATTTCCACCGAGAAAGACATCACCGCCTCTTCTGCAATAAATACAAAGATAAATATCAACAGATATTTTACTTACTTTATTGTTTAATCATATTTTTATTTTCCTATAAATGTAACGCACAGTAGTTCTGTTTTCAAGTGCAAGAAAGTGCAAGAAGGTGTAAGGAGAAAAAGAACAGCAGTTCTGTTTTCTGTGTGAGTGTAAGAGATTTAGAACAGCAGTTCTGTTTTTGTACTCTGAGAGAAAAGAGTGAAGGTTAGAAGAACATAGTGAGTCTCTTCTGTAAATGCACAGCGGTGTTGAACCTGCGATTTTCTGAGTTAGAGAAAATCGATTTCTGGAACTGAAGTGTTTCTCTTGTAACAGCTAAGTTTACTGTATCAGTTTTTTTTTACTGTTCATGAATACAAGTTTATTGTATTGCTGATTTTCAGTTGTTGTTATAATAAGTGTCAAAAAACACTTTGATTTTACTCTGCAAAGTCTATTAGTGATTTTGACGCCCAACTTCTTAAAGTGACTTAGCATCAAAATCGTGTTGCCGCAACACCGTTTCCAGCAAGCAGTTTTCTATTTTTTCTGTGTTAACAAAAATAGAGTATTATTTCCTGTTGCTGCAACACCACGATCAACGTTGCTGCAACACCAGAATCCTGTTGCTGCAACACCAAGTCCGGAAAACAAAATTATCAGTTTTCTGTATAAAAACATAGCAGTTTTGTGTTGTTTGTTTGTTAAGGAGTTTAGCAGAAAATTCCACCATTGTATCAGAGTGTTGTTCTCTGGTCTTTTGTGTTTGAAATCACCATAAAATTCCAACATGGTATCAGAGCTAGTCTAGGCACTCAGTGAGTCAAAAACATAGTTTGTTTTTTCACTGTAGGAGCTGTAAGAAGTTTATTGAGAAGATTTTTCCAGCAGAGAAAGTTTTTTCCTGTTTTTAATTTTACTGTCAGTATCTCTTCTTCTTTAAGATGGCAGATGCTGGAACATGTTTGACAAATTCCCAACTGCCACAGTTTAATGGGAAAAATCACAGTGATTGGTCCCTAAAAATGAAAGCATTGTTTTCTTCTCAAGGAATATGGGCGCTGGTTGAAACTGGCTATGCTGAACCTGCAGATGCAACAGCATTGGCTGCTTTGACAGTAGCAGAAAGAGACCAGTTGAAGAGTGACAAGAAGAAGGATGCGAAATCCCTCTTTTTCCTCTTCCAATCAATACATGAAAGTGTCTTTCCATGGATTGCAGCAGCAACAAAGTCCAAAGAAGCATGGGATATTCTCAAGGCTGCCTATCAAGGCATGGAGAAGGTAAAGACTGCAAAGTTGCAGATGTTGAGGAGAGACTTTGAAACACTCAGCATGAAGGAATCTGATATAATAGATTCATTCTTCACTTAGGTTATTGGGCTGATAACCCAAATTAGATCTCATGGTGAAATCCTTGAAGAAAGAAGGATCGTAGAGAAGATCTTAAGAAGTTTACCCTCAAGGTTTGAAGCTGTTGTGGTAGCAATAGAAGAAACAAAAGATCTCTCACAGTTCACGGTAGATGAACTGAGTGCTTCTGTTATGTCTCATGAACACAGACTGAGTAGAGGAACAGATTCCTCTTTTGAGCAAGCATTCAAGACTCAGATCGTCTTTCAGCAAAAGAAAAGCGGAGGCAGAGCAAATAACAGAGGTCGTGGAAAAA
>APFE030886512.1:22608-34521 GCA_000404065.3 Pinus taeda
ACATGGATACTTTATTATGATTATGAGGTATTGTAAAAAATATTATAAATAATGTTGAAATATTATTTTTATTACAAAGTTTAATTAATAAGAATTCCTAAAATTTTCTGGCCCCATCTCACAAGATCCAAGATGGCTCAGGGTTTGAGCATGGGGATCAGTTCATCTTGAGTTAAGTTACGGGTGCTAAACTATGGTGTGATTGGTTCAAAGGAGGACAAGGCCTATGGAAAAACATATAGACTAGAAATACAACATGCCGCCATAGACAGCGGACATTCTTGATACCAAGATCCTCGTAAGGGATCCTTAATATGGAACCTCACAGCAAGAAAGAAAACATAATCACCCAACACTTTTTTTTGGAAATTAAAAATGGTAAAAGGACACTATTTTGGGAAGATTCGTGGCAAAACAGAGAGAAGTTGTTCAGTCACAAAGACCTTTGGAATATATTTATTTACACAACCAATAAGAATTCTCAGCACGTGGATCAATTCTAGAAACCCTCGTTAGCTCCCTCGGGTTGGAGGCAATGGAAGACACATTTGTATTGGCCCAATTGTCCCATATCTAATCAATGGAAATGATTAGAAAAAGAACAAGAATGATGAAAAATCACTAGCCTAGATGGACCAAAGATTCTTAGATGGGGCTATTCTACTCAGGATATCTTCAGTGCTAAGGAAGTATACGAACTTTGATTGGAGGATCACACTAAGGAAGCGTACGAACTTCGATTGGAGGATCATCGGAATCAACACAAACAACTATGATATAAGATATCATATGCTCGGCTCTCACTGAAAGTAACCTACTTCTTATGGCTAGTTTGTAAAGCGAGAATGCTCACTTAGGATCACCTTCAAAAGCATGTTATGCATGGTCCATCGTTTTTCTCTTTATGTGCTCAAGAAAATGAGGACCTGGAACACCTCTTGAACTATTGTTCTTTTGCTAATCATCAGTGGAGAGAGATAGACACCTTGTGAGATAGGCACCTTGTTTGGCCATATGGATAGAGACTTCTTAAGAATTAAGGAAACCCTTATCTTATGGCAAAAGAGTATATTTTCAAGCTCAGTGCTCAACAAATACTAGGCATTGGCTTTAGCATTCCCCCTTTGGGCTATTTAAAAGGAAAGAAACAATAGGATCTTTAAATACTGCCATAAAATATTGAAGTTTTTCTGGCAAGGCGTAGTCCAAAATATTTGAGAAAGAATATTAGCAGAGAAATAGAATGTATATGAGCGGTTAGTAGCTTCTCATGAAGCTAAAATTTTAGCTTTGTTAACTCTGTCCTCTTCTATGATTGTCCCAAGCTCCTGGAAAATTCTAGTTGCCCCTATAGTGTCTCCCCAACATTTCTCTGCTGCTCTGGATGGTTTTTCTAAGCTATGTTTTTATGGTTCATCCAAGGGAAATATAGGTTTAGAAGGTTATGGGGGGGTCCCTTTTGGGGTTTAATGAAGTCTGTGAGACTGATTTATGCAGTAGATTGTGGTCTTGCAACCACTAAGGAGGAAAAATTTAATGTTGTTAAACAAGGCCTCCAAATGCCTATTAGAAATTGTTACCAAAAGCTCGTGATTGAAGGAGACTCAAGGATGGTGCTATAAATCATCCAAAATTTCAGTTAAGGAGCACAATGGGAAACAATCAACTACAATTGCTGCATTGCTAGACTAGTTCAAGAATTTGACGATATCCTTCCCAACTTCAATTATATCCTTACCTCTCATGTTCAGTGAAAAGGAAATAAATTTGCATATTTCCTAGCAAATTGAAGTTGCCCTCGTCAGGGTAGATCCATTGAGATATATTGGCCTCTTCCTACCCCAGAAGTTGATTTCTAGCCCCTCAATGCAATCCTAGAACAGGATAATAAGGAAAGTCAATAATCTTTCCGTGATGAAGATCCATATCCCTGATCGGCTTGCAAGCAGGAAAATATTGATTATGTCATTGTATGATGGACACTCTCCAGATCCTAAGGTGATCCCTTTCCACCCTCCACATGCTCGTATCGCATTTAGCGATGGCAGCACGTATGGATGCATTCAATGGAATTAAAAAAGATGGAAAGGTTTCTTTAACATGACATGCTCTCGACCTTTTAAGTGTTCAACTTGGTAAGTCTTCTATTTGTGTATGGGTTTGGCATAAGTTTGGAATCGAGAGTCCCTTCAAACTATTGCAAAATTTCCTGGATGTATCTGACGGTGCTCTAGTTCATTCATAGTGGGTTCAAGTCATCAGTTTGAGTTTGAGGTATGTGCTCAATCTTATCACTTATTTCTTTGTCATCACTCGTTCTTCCTATCTGAGAGTTTCATGGGAGAAGGGATACAGATTGTATAAAATGGTTTGGGAGATGTATTCTTTGTAAATCGTTATGGTTGTCTTTGAATTTCTTGAAGGTTGTCTCATTTTTTATATTCCTATTTTTGGGATCTGTGCATTTTTGTTGGTGCATATGGGTATTATGTTAATTATGTCGATGGGCCACTCATGGTTTGTTTGCTTTTTTCCTTGGTGTCCCAACCTTGGTTTTCCTCTGGCATTTTGTGGCTACGATCGTCATGCCCTCAGATCTATGTCAAGCTATGGTTTTGTTTCTAATTTTTCCCTCAATTGTATAATTATTGTTGGAGTTATGGGTCTAAGCATTAATATTTCTTTGGTTTAAGGCTTTGAGACCACAATTGGGGCAACTGTTAGGTTTTTCATGAGTTGGGGTTCTCACAATTGATTACCTTGATAGGTTGTCTCAGGTGTGACCCATAGAAGCACTTTGATCCTTAGTATTGGCTCACTCTAGGTCGAAATTTTGGGTGTCAATTTGTGGGTTTCAGTTTTTGTGTCACAAGCACAATATCATGGCCCACCTTTTTCTAGAAGAGGCCAGACAAATCATGGTTCTTGTGGTCTCGAAAGTGAGGCCAATACAAGAAAATACTCCAACACTCTCAACACATCAACTGGTAAATCTCATGGATGCAAGTCCACCTCCATGATCATTGATGAAGAAACTATATCGTGTCACACGACCTCAGCCCCGGTTCGTCATCTCATTGGTAAAGGGTATGTAGAGTTAAATAAGATAGTGGGGCTACTCAAACTTGACTTATATGATTAGTAGACCTTGGTGCTTGATCCAGGTTGTTCTCGGGGTTGAGTTTCTCGGTATGAGATAATTCTTCACTCATATTGGTTGCTGAAGAAGCTCCTAGTTAAGGCCCTAGAACACATTCCTTTAGGCTTGGCCACAACTACTCAAGATTTCCCAAACTATAGAAAATATTTTCAACAAATCAAATTTCAATTATAGTAGCAAAACGGCCGGCGCAGGCAGTAAGATCATTTTAGTGAGAATGAATTTTTTTCCTTATGATTCCCCGTGAGGGAAAGAAGAATATTGTGGACACAAATTCAAAACGAAGCTCGTCAGAACAAAAACAACATATGGACAATGTTATGGAGGGGTAGATGGACATTTCTGCCTCACCTACAAGGGTACCTATGCACTGTCATGTCAAGCACTCCATTGATATGACCCCGGGTGCACTGTTACCTAATGGACCGAACTATCGACTCTTTGTTTTGGAGAATGATGAGATCAAGAGGCATATTCACAAGCTGTTAGAGAAAGGGCACATTAGGCCAAGCTCATCAGCCTATGGGAGCTCGATTGTATTGGTACAAAAGAAGGATGGGAAAAAAATATGTTGCATTGACTATCATGCACTGAACAAGATTACTGTCAAAAATAGTTACCCAATCCCATGGATTAATGACCTTATGGACTAGCTGAAGGGGCCAAATATTTCAACAAGATTGAATTGAAGTCTGGTTATCACTAGGTGCCTATCAAGCCCTCTGATGTGTTGAATATTACCTTCCCATCTAAGGAGGGCATTTTCAAATGGTTGTTCCTGCCTTCCGGGTTGACGAATTCCCCCATGGCCTTCATGAGGTTGATGGAAGATATCTTGCGACCCTTAACCAATGCATTCATAATGGTTTATTTAGATGATATTTTGATCTTGAACCATAGTTGGGAATTACACCTCCACCATATTTGATACGTCCTTCAAACACTGTGACAACACAAGTTATGTGCCAATATCGAGAAATGAAATTTTGTCATGACCTAGGTTCAATATCTAGTGTACGTCACTGATGAGTAGGGTATCCATGTGTACCCAACCAAGATAGAAGTCATTCAGGATTGGCTATCCCTAACTACTCTAACAGATCTCTGCAACTGTCTGGGCCTTTCCAATTTCTACTGCAGGTTCGTGTTGGGGTTCTCTCATATCACTTGGCCTTTAAGTCAAGTCACCAATGGTGGAGCGAAATTCAATTTCTTTTGGTCTGAAACCCAATAGAATATGTTTAAAGAGTTGAAGCAACACCTCTTCTCTACACTAGTACTCACATTACCGAACCCGCAACAACCATTTTATATTGAGACAGATATCTCCGACTATGCTATTATTGTAGTTTTCATTCAGTAGGGTCATTAATTGGCCGACAACAATGAGATAATTTTACACACAGTCTGAAATTATCCCACCTATGACAAAGAAATGTATTACATTGTGGAGGTGTACAGTCAATCAAGGCATTACATTCTTGGGAAGGAAACGATCATCCACACAAGGCATCAAACCTTGCAGTTCAGAGAGTCCCAAGGGAAGTTGCAAAACCATCGCCATCAGAAATGGTCCATACTACCTCCGATGACCACTAGTTAGGGAGTTCAACTCTGTGCTCGAATCCCAGGGCACAAGACTTCGAGGTTGCCTCATATTTACGAGAGTGATTGAGAATTCGACAACACGTACTAGACACTCATTAAAGGTAAGAAAGTTCCAAATTTTCACCTCTAAGATGCATTATTATGCCACCTAGGGCATATTTGTGTTCCTTCAAGTGAGTGTGCCAAGATTATTTGGGAGGCACAATACACTTGGGTCACTGGAAATTTCGGAGTAGAGAAAACAATGGAAATAATGCATAAGTATTTTTTTTGGCTGAACCTTCGTTACGATGTTGGGTTGTACATTAAATTTTGCACTTCCTGCACCATTTCTAATCCGACCATGAAGAAGAAATGCCTATATACTCCTCTTCCTACTCCTAGTTGACCTTGGGAATCCATCTCCATGGATTACATGTCAGGCCTTCCTTATTACAAGAATGGAAACGATTTCATTTTTGTGGTCTTCAATAGATTCTCTAAAATGGCCATTATGGAAAACTACAACAAGATTATCATAGCAGATGCCATTGCAAAGATATTTTTTGAGCGAGTGGGGATAGACTTTGGGATCCCATAGTCCATTATCTTAGATCAGGATAGTAGATTTTTAAGTTCATTTTGGTCAAGTTTCAGGTCAATGCTCAATAGAAATATTACTAAGTCCACAACTTTACATCCCCCAACTGATGGCTAATTAGAGGTCATCAACAAGATGATCGTAGATATTCTATGCATGTACAACTCGAAGCACCCACACACATGGGATGAAATCCTACCCTATGTCTAGCACAACTACAATAGAGCTCTCTACATCTCAATGGGCCAAATCCCCTTTTAGGTAGGGCTAGGATTTCAACCATTATGTCCCATTGATATGTCCATACCATTTGCAGCTACTCACACAAATTCGGCTCACATCTAGTCTGAAACCAGTAGGGATATGAACTTCATTAAGTGCATTCGACACCTGCGCCAACTGGTCCTTATTATATTGGAGAGATTCATTACTAAGTATAAGCATTTCCATGATCATCATTGGGTTATGCACAAGTTGTAGGGTGGTCAAAAAGTTTGGCTACATTTGCAGAAGGAGCACCTCGCTTGACCACACCACAAGCTTTTGTCTGCTCTGATATGGGCCATACACCATCATCAAGGTTGTAGGGGACAATTCCTTTGAGCTCAACATTCCACCACTCCTTTGTATGCACCTAGTGTTCAATGTCGATCGCCTTTGGCCATAATTTCCACCATTGTTAGACACATTCAACATTGCAGAACAAGTCACACCAGCAGAGCTAAAGCTGGACTACATGGAACAACTGACAATTGATCAAATCATGGAGACACAGATCAAGAACAATTTACAATAGAGGATCTTGATATATCGAGTTGTCAAATCAGGACATGTCCTTCACTAGGGCAAGTGGTTCGCTAGGGACTAGGTACAACAATAATTTCCTCACCTCATGAGGCTCTGCACACAATGGGGACCATTTTTTCTTAATAAGGGAGGAGTGATTTAGGTGGATATTTGTATCCACCCACCTATTCCACTTGGACCTCCAATTGTTTAATCTTTTTCCTCGTTTATTGCAACATATACTATTTTGTGCAGTTTTTGGGTTCTTGAACTTTCGGAGTAGTTTTGACCCCTAAACGACATTTTCTTTAGGTCCGCAATAGGCCCATATCCATAAGTAGAGGCTTGCCACAAAATTTGTATTACTTGGAGTTATCTTTCCAACAAGGTATCATACATGCCAAATTGAGATAATATGAATGAGTTACAACCCTAGGAAGTTGACTACCCAACTAACGCCAACGGGGCCCACAAACTCTTGGCGTTCCATCTCTTGGGTTAGGGTTTTGGTTGTTTAGGGTATTCCTTTGTTTTTCAATAATAAATAGGCCATTGAGCCTCATTATAATATAGTTTAGAGACATGTATTCACCAAATCTCTTCTTAGAGATAAGCTACCATCGCCTAAACTAGTTTATTTCCATTTATGTTTTTAAGCATATTTCAGTATTTGATATTAAGGTAATGAAGTGTTATTTTTTTTGCATGTCTATATTTATGGTTATATTTTTTTGCATTCTTGTTTAAGTTCGGATAAGAAAACCACATTTCTAAAGAGAAAACCCATCTCCTTAATGTTTTCATTAATAATGCATGTAGTAGGCATGAGGGTCTTAAAACATTCGTTAAGCCTAGCAAAGGTCCTAAGGTTAAAAGATACCCAAAAGATCATATTTCACAAGTGCATCTCCCTTTCATCCAAGGGATCACAAAGAAGATAGTGAAAATCCTGAAGAAGCATAATGTTCCCTCAACGTTTAGACCCCTTAACACCATTGGAAGCTCCTTAAAAGATGTAAAATACATAGTGAACCCCAAGGATAAGAAATGTTTGTATTTTATACCATGTTGTTTTGGAACCCCCTACATTTGTCAAGTTGACTACTCTATAAATTAGAGGATTTCTAGGCACACAACCAACATCAAGCATTGAAGGATCCACACTTCAGCTTTGACGGAACATGTGGAAATGACAAAACATTATATATATATATATATATATATATATAGTCTAGAAGACCAGATGGAACCTATTCTAAGGCACTCCCTCTTCTTCCCATACCTACTTAGTGTTCAAAATTGTTACTTTCTCATATTAATGGACTTATAAATTTTCAAGTAAAACCTAGGCAACTAACCTAACTCTAAGTACGAATATTTTAAGCTTATAATACTGCTACATAATACGAATAATTTGATCTTATAATACTGCAACTACATAACGTAAACAAAAATCACAACATACAGTAAAGACCACTCTAAGAGGTCACTTATATGATTAATCTCATTTGGCCTACCACAAAGATCATAGTGCGGAGAAGAATGGTCCTCCAAGCAATCGAGGACTCGTTTCCTCTAACCAAATCTCTCGTGGGGCCAATTTCACATGTAAATAAATTTCTTGGCAGTGTGGTAGTGTGGTCTAGTGCAGATAGATTTATTTTGAGTCTCCTCCAACGAGACTCTAAAACAATGATTTTCCCCTCCTAGTCAACATTTTTCCCTTGTTGAGATAATCTATCTCTAGTGAGAGGAATCTTTTCAAGGAGGCCTCTACCCATAGTCATTCATGGTCTTTTCCTAACTATTCTATAAGTTTATGGGATGTGAAATTTTCTCTACAACCTTCTCCCACCATATTTACATAGCTGAACATGTGGATTTTTTTTTAATGTTAAAGTAAAAAGAACATTTGTGTACATTTTGTATTCATGCTTGACCCTTAACATGCCCCATAGTATGTAAAAGTAAATTCAGAAGGAAAATTAAATAAAATATTTAGGTAGTTACTAGGTATTACAATATGAAAAAAAACCATTTGTAACTTCTGAATGCATAAATGGATATTGTAAGTCCTTTTGACCTTTTTTAGATTCCACAATTTAAATTTACAATTCAAACAAATATTTGCTAGATATTTTGAGTAGATATTAGGAAAAAGAAATATGTCTTCCCACAATGTAAAAATGTAAAATAGTAAGAACACTCAAATAATTTATAAATTCATATGTACATTGTAGAAATTGAAATATTTTTACTTTTACTACTATTTTTTAAATCACACATTTTATATTAAAAACCATTTATTAAAAAATTTAATGGATTCCAGATCTAAAAAAACAAAAAAAATATATTTCTTAATATTCTACTTTAATCTATTTCAGGCTTAAGGTCGAAATCAGATCCAAATCTCGAATCACAAGAGACACAAGGGCATGAAAGGATGAATAGGCTTTGTTGTTACCTAAAGATCTTATATTTATTATCATAAAAATAACAAGACCTTCTCACTGCCGTGCCTTGCACGCAATAGTTTATCCTTAGTATCATGGCAGAAAACAAAGACACTTGCACGCGTTAAACAAAATGAATTCTGGCACAAGCCCTTCTCACCGGCACGCCTTGCGCACAATAGTTTATTCATGGCAAAAAGGAAAGACAATCGAACGCGTTAGAGAAACTCACACGCACATTGTGTCAAAACTCACACGTGTTACACAATGAATTCTTGCAAAAATTCGCACGCAACAGAGAAACACACGATCCATCCCATTATACACAATTTCCAAAGTCTGCAGCCGTGATTGTGAGCGGCATTGGTTTCCCACGGTAACCAAATGTCCATTTTTGCTGGAAAGCAATGGGGTAACTGGCCGGTTGGATACAATTCACCCATTGACCCATCACTGGTGTACAGTCCAATTCGATGTTGTATGCCTTGCAATATTTGCAGTTGTTAATCACTTCCACCCCTACATAATCTTTGTTCACCACATGTGTGACCACTCGCAGGTCGTCAAACCCACATAGTCTTTGGAATGGATCTGTCTGAGCCGCTGCGTCATAATAATATTCGTTATTGAAAATAATGTTCAAGATAATAGCATATCCATACCATATAAAGAAATTCATTATTATGTTCATTCTTTCATAAAGGGGAAATAAAATAACGAAACCTAATTTGAACCGAAACCTAATTCCATTATTATTATGTTCATCTTACCACACGGATCTCTAAATTTCATCGCGCGGAGAGCAGTTGGAGCTGAAGCTTTTTGTGACGGTTGAGTATTGTCAGAGGATGCGCACGTACAGAGGAGGAGTTGCGAGGATAAAAGACTCAAGACGAAGCAAAAGAGGACGGAGGAGTTCATATTGGCAAACGAGTTGTCGTTGCTTGTGTTGGTAAAGCTGAGACGATAGAAGAAATACAACTGCCAATAGAAGATGCTGCTATGCTCCTTAGTTATCAGCTCACGGTGTTATATAAATAAAAGAGAGAGCGCGCAGGGGATAGAAAGGTCAAAAGAACTGGGCAGTACAGCAAATGGTATTGCAGTGAAGGTCCCCGTAATTCCCGTTTATTAATTTCATAACCTGCCATGTTTATGGTAATCTGTGATTGTAAATTCCAATGTTTAAGACCGGGAATTGCAGACCACCCTTTTGGGATACTTAAAAATATAAAATAAATATTACGTTTACGGAAAAATTCTTCAAAAATATATAACTATTTAAACATAGAAAACAGAAAATAACCACACTACAGAAATAGCGGTACAAAAAGACATCTTGTTTGGTTGAGTCGGGCTCTTTTTCACTAAGATATCGAAAATGATAACAATAATTAGATTGTAGAATTGAGGCTTCTGTGATCAATCATAGTTATAAGAAGAATTTCGGTGTAAATCATATAAAGAAAGACCTTTGTCACGTTGAATCACACTAGTTGGTTCCAAAAGCGTGGACAAAGGTCTTTCTTTATGTGATATACACGCCAAATTCTTCTTATAACAATTAGAATTACAATATAAATATATATTATATATTTTTTTTTAAGTTAATATTAACAATAACAAATATAATTTATAAAACAATATCCCTAAAACGACATTAAATTAAATTAATTAATAAAAATAAAATGTTATTCCATATTTATATGAAAATTATTCAATACATAATTGTTTTCAAATGGATTAATATGGAACTAACCGTCTTATTTATAAACTTCATATTACTTAAAAAAATAAAAAAATTCAACACGATTTATTTTGAACCACCATTTGAATAATTACGCCTTAAGGTGTTTCCCTTTGAAATAAACCCCCCAAAATGCTTTTCTGTCTTAATAGTAGCCGTCGGATCTATTGTTAGACGATTGAACAGAAATCATAGTAGCCGTCGGATCTATTGTTAGACGATTGAACAGAAATCATCCGTCTAATTTAATAAATAAAAAATGTAATAAAACCTTAAAAAACCTTAAAAAAATGTTAACGTATCAGTGATATTACCTACCGAATGAACCTGTAACGCCTGTGGTTCTATCACCAAGCACGCACGTTCCTCACCTACGCAAAAATGACTAAGTCATGAAGTGCGAGCGCTCAAACATGCGAAGGCACAGTCATAACGTGCGCGCAGATATGGGAGAGCGTTCACACGTTTATAGGGCGAGTTGGCAGCTCGCCCCACACATGAAGCCGACCAAAGGATGGATTAAGTGTCGGTCGAGCCGACAGTGAGAAGCACTTAAAGACACAACAGTTGGGCGTTAGTATTGCGGATTAGAGGGTCGGTCGTGGAGATGGTCGCCACAACAAGCAAGCGTATAAACATATGGATGGTGAGCTCATTTGGAACCATCGAACTTCACATAGCATCTTCGCACAAGTCATAGGTGCACACAAGAGGTGCGAGGTGAGCACTTAGCCACAGGTCGCATTGGTGGAATGCGCCCGCCGAGTCGGGCGACATAGGATCGTGCAGCGTGCGGGTAGGAGGTCGGGTGGACCACCCGCCGGGTGAGGGCACACGGGCGAGGGTGCGGTTGGACCGCCCGCCCAAGGGGTGAACACACACGGTGAATGGGCGCCCGGTTGAACGATACTTGGTCGGTGGGTCGTGCGGGTATGCACTGGCGCGCCCGCCCGTTTGCGCAGACTTGTATTGTGGATTTTATTATATATTTGGTTAAGGTGGAGGTGCAACTGCCGTGCGCTCTTGCACGGGCAGGCGCCCGCCTTGGGTTACAACACCGGTGGAGCGACGCTCCCGGCCATTGTAATGAAACTTGATATATGATAAAAGAAAGTTTTCTCTTGCATATTCTTGATGTTCTGGTTATCGTTTATCATGTTGTTATAATGGATTCCGCACATTATAATCATAATTGAAGTTTTTATACATGAATGAAGGCGTAGTTCGTAAAGTAGCATAATCATGGAAACGATTGGTTACTTAGGCGGTGCTGCACCAGGCCAATTTAAGAAAAGAAGAATTGGGGGCATGACAGGAGGTGGTATTTGTTAGGCCCCTATACTACTAGTGTAACCCCTTATTGTTATTAGTACAACCCACTTATTATATTGATGTACCCTGTTGTGCCCATATTGTTACTATTGTGCGCCATAGAAGCCCACTATTGTTATTATTGTGCCCTTACATTATTATTGTTATGTAGGCTCTGATTATGTTATTACCCCTTAGACTCCTATATATAGAAAGGGGGTCTTTTCATTTGTATCATCCAGGAATTTTTCATTTGTGTAATGTAAAG
>APFE030886512.1:39818-119990 GCA_000404065.3 Pinus taeda
ATCATCCAAGAATTTTTCATTTATGTAATGTAAAGGAGGTTGCCCCCTTGAAGAGGCTGAATTCTAAGGCGTGGATCTCTCTTTTCTATCTTTTTGTGAGCTGGTTTCATAACAGTATTAGAGCTGATTCAGGGTTGAAGAAGCTTGATGATAAGCGAAGAGAACGAATATGTATGCAAGGACAGGTTATGGAGAAATCATGGATGAACAGTCTGGGATTCTTAGACTTGATGGTCCGTGGGAAGACCACTCAAGCTCTTGTGGACACAGGGGCCACTCATAACTTTATGATGACACAGTTGGCAAGAGAGGTCAGACTGACGATCCTCCCATTGAACATGGAGGTCAAGGTAGTGAACTCTAAGGCTAAGGTGACGGGTTTGGCACATGAAGTGCCCGTGCAGATAAAAGACTGGACGGGTCAATTGGACTTCACAGTGATGGAGATGAACGAATTTGATGTGATACTTGGACAGGATTTCTTGAAGGGCAACAGGGCTATTTTTGTCCCCTTCTGTGATGAGGTGGTGCTGGTTGGACATACACGAACTTGGACTTTGCCCACTCATAGTCAATGGAGGGAAGTCAAGGTGTAGCATGTTTCTACACTAAGTTTGGAGAAGGCTATGAAGGAGTCAGATATGGAGACATATGCGGTGATGTTCAAGGGAGTCGAAGGTGATGGAGTGGGGACGCCTGTTCTAGCTAATATTTTTGATGTGCTAGCTGAGTATGTGGATTTGATGCCTGATGAGCTACCGAAGAAGCTTCCACCAAGGCGTGCAGTGGACCATAGCATTGATCTTGAACCAGGGAAGGAACCCCCGGCTAAAGCACCTTATCGTTTATCAGGGCCTGAGTTGGAGGAATTGAAACGACAGCTAAAGGAGTTCGCTGATGCAGGTTTCATTAGACCTTCAAGGTCCCCTTATGGAGCTCTGGTATTATTCCAGCGAAAGAAGGATTCCAATGAGCTACGAATGTGCTGTGACTACTCTGCATTGAACAAGCAAACAATGAGAAACAGGGATCCTTTGCCATTGGCTGCTGATTGCTTTGACAAACTTGCGAAAGCCCGAGTGTTTTCCAAGCTGGACTTGAGGCATGGGTACTATGAGTTGCAGATTGCTGAAGGAGACGAGAAGAAGACCGCGATCATAACAAGGTATGGTAGCTTTGAGTTCCTTGTTATGCCGTTCGGGTTGTGCAACGCTCTTGCTACATTTTGCACTTTGGTGAATGATGTTCTACGACCATACTTGGATTCGTTCGTAGTAGTATACTTGGACGATATAGTGGTGTACAGTGACAACATGGAGGATCATAAGAAGCACTTGGCAATGGTGTTCAAGGCACTGACGGAGAATCAATTGTTCTTGAAGAAGTTTAAGTGTGTGTTCGCTCAGACCAAGATTTCGTTCCTTGGGCATATTGTTGGTCAGGGGTACATACGGATGGAGCCGAGTAGAGTGAAGGCGATTGAGGACTGGGTTGAACCGAAGAATGTCCATGAGATGAGGGTGTTCTTGGGCATGACCAACTACCAACGGAAGTTTGTAGAAGGTTACTCGAAGGTAACATCGGCACTGACAGACCTATTGAAGCAAGACAAGAGGTGGTGTTGGACGGAGAAATGTCAAAAGGCATTTGATGACTTGAAGAGAAGGATGGTTATAACACCGATAATGAAGTTGCCTGACTTCGGGAGACCATTTGAGGTACACACTGATGCTTCAGATTTTGCCATAGGAGAGGTTCTTATGTAGGATGGGTATCCGGTGGTGTATCAGAGTTGGAAGTTGCAAGAAGAGAGCGGAGGTATCCGGTTCATGAGAAGGAGATGACTGCGATCATCCATTGTCTTCATGTGTGGAGGCATTACCTAATTGGGAAGCTATTTGTTGTCAAGACTGACAATGTTGTAGCAAGTTATTTTGCATCACAACCAAGGCTTTTTGCGAAGCAAGCTCGTTGCCAGGACTTCTTGGCAGAGTTCGACATGTCTATTGAGTATAGACCGGGTAGACACAATGTGCTAGCAGATGCTCTTAGTAGGAAGGGACAACTTGCAGCATTGGAGGGTGAAGATCGGGAAGCAAGGAGTAGAAGTCAGGTTCAGATGTCAGAAGAGATGCAAAAAAAACTGAAGGAAAGTGTGGAAACTGATACTTTGGCGCAGAATATAGTGAAGCAGATAAAGGAAGGGAAGACACGAAAGTTCTTTCTACGAGATGATTACTTGTTCTTTGGAAACCGACTCTATGTTCCAAAGACATCTGGTCTCAAGAGGCACCTTTTGAAGGAGTGCCATGATTCTCCATGTGCTGGCCACCAAGGGCAGCGTCGTTCTTTTTCATTGTTGGAGAGAGGGTTCCTTTGGGAGAAGATGCGAGAGGATGTGGAGGAGTATGTACATACGTGCATCATTTGTCAGCAGGATAAATCGGATATGCAGAGGCAAGGAGGATTGTTGCAGCCTTTACTGATTCCAGAGAGACCATGGATGAGTGTCTTGATGGACTTCATCACTCAGTTACCACAGGTGCAGGGGTGTAATGGGATCATGGTCGTGGTTGATCGTTTTTCCAAGTATGCCGTCTTTGTTCCGACAAAGATACCTTGTGGAGCTGAGTGGACTGCGAAGTTGTTCTTTAAGAACATAGTGAAGTATTGGGGGATGTCGTTGAGTATTGTGTCGGATAGAGATCCGCGTTTTACAGGAAGATTTTGGACCACATTGTTCAAGTCAGTTGGGACAGAGTTGTTGAGGACTTCGAGCTACCATCCACAGAGAGATGGGCATACTGAGAGGATCAACGCATTGCTGGAGGACTACTTGAGACATTATGTGACGACTGATCAGAAGAATTGGCATGAACTCTTGGATATTGCTCAGTTTAGCTACAATACTCAAAAGAGTTCTGCGATAGGGTACAGTCCATTTGAGTTGGTGAATGGGTAGATGCCAGTTGCACCGCACACCGTTGAGACCACAGGTTTTTTGAGGATTCCACATGCGAAGAGGTTCATGAAGGCTTGGGAGGAGACCTTGGAGTTGGCACGGTTGTGCTTGCATGATGCTGCAAGGAGGATGAAGAAGTATGCTGATAGGGGAAGACGAGATGTACAATTCAGTGTGGGAGATATGGTGTTTCTCAGGATTACCGGGGAGCAGTTTGAGCCAGCCAAGGGGACAACCGCCAAACTGACACGGAAGTATGAGGGACCATTTCAGGTGAAGAAGCGAGTCGGGGAGGTTGCTTACGAGCTGGAGCTTCCACACCATATGCACATGAAGCATCCAGTTTTTCACCTTAGTCAGTTGAAAGAGATGTAGACTTGATTAAGACCATCCAGAGAGAGCTGAACCGCCGAGAGGGCCAGCCGGGATAGTGGACAAACCAGGCTTGGAGTTGGAGAAGATTTTGAGATTCAAGACTACAGGGATTGGTTGCCACCAGAAACGGGAGTACCTTGTCAGATGGAAGGAAGCACCGAAAGAGGAGAGTTGGGAATCGGAGGACTCACTTTGGAGATGGAAGAGGAAGATTGCGAGGTACGAACAGAGGATATTGAGGCGATCGGGATTGTCGAGGGCGACAATGATTTCCAGTGGGGGAGGATGTAATGCCTGCGGTTCTATCACCGAGCGCGCGCATTCCTCACCTACGCGAAAATGACTAAGTCATGAAGTGTGAGCGCTCAAACATGCGAAGGCACAGTCATAACGTGCGCACAAATATGGGAGAGTGTTCACACGTTTATAGGGCGAGTTGGCAGCTCGCCCCACACATGAAGCTGACCAAAGCATGGATTAAGTGTTGGGTGAGCCGACGGTGAGAAACGCTTAATGACACAACGGTTGGGCGTTAGAATTGTGGATTGGACGGTTTGCCATGGAGATGGTCGCCACAACAAGCAAGCGTATAAACATATGGATGGTGAGCTCATTTGGAACCATCGAACTTCGCATAGCATCTTCGCACAAGTCATAGGTGCGGCCAAGAGGTGCGAGGTGAGCACTTAGCTGCAGGTCGCATTGGTTGAATGCACCCACCGAGTCGGGCGACATAGGATCGTGTAGCACGCAGGTAGGAGGTCGAGTGGACCGCCCGCCGGGTGAGGGCACACGGGCGAGGGCGCAGTTGGACTGCCCGCCCAAGGGGTGAACGCACACGGTGAACGGGCGCCTGGTTGAATGATACTTGGTCGGTGGGTCGTGCGGGTGTGCACAGGAGTGCCCGCCCGTTCGGGCAGACTTATATTGTGGATTTTATTGTATATTTGGTTAAGTTGGAGCTGTGACCGCCGTGCACTCTTGCACGGGCGGGCGCCCGCCTTGGGTTATAACGTCGGTGGAGCAACACTCCCGACCATTGTAATGAAACTTGATATATAATAAAAGAAAGTTTTCTCTTGCATATTCTTCATGTTCTGGTTATCGTTTATCATGCTGTTATAATGGATTCCACACATTATAATCACAATTGAAGTTTTTATACATGAATGAAGGCGTAGTTCATAAACTAGCATAATCATGGAAATGGTTGGTTACTTAGGCAGTGCCGCACCCGGCCAATTTAAGAAAAAAAGAATTGGGGGTGTGACAGAACCAGTCCTGCGCGTGGATATCTGCATTTGATGCAGAGGAGAGGAGGGCGAGGATGTTGAGGAGCGCGGAGTTGCTGTAGAGGAGGGTTGGTTCGGTCATAACTCCTGCATTTCTTGTTCGTGTTTGATCTATAAGGTTGCTCGGATGTTGAATATATTTGATACGGTCTACTTTGTTATGAGGGCAAATGAAACTCTCTGGGCTTATGAAGGTTGGTTTGAATTGAGGAATTTGTGATATATAAACACTGGCCATGTTCTCCAGACCATGGAATTGGGGATTTCTCCATAGGGTTTTAGTGTTTCAGGGTGTTTTGAGACTTGAATACCTCGAAAAGATTTGCTGGGTGGGTTTTGAGAGTTAGAATCTCGAAAATATTTGATGGGAACAGGTCTTCCGGAGATTTGAGGAATGCAAAACATGGAGGACAATGTTCAGAGCAGGTGGAGTCTCGACGACAACAAAGAAATATGTGCCCATTACGAGATTCTAGAGAGGATCGGAAGCAGAACTTATTCGGATGTGTACAGAGGGCAGAGAAAGGAGGACAGTCTAATAGTAGCCCTTAAGGAGGTGCATGACTATCAAAGCTCTTGGAGAGAGATTGAGGCACTGCAGAGGCTTTGTGGGTGCCCAATGTTGTGAGGCTCTATGAGTGGTTTCGGAGAGAAAATGAAGATGCAGTTCTGGTTTTGGAGTTTCTGCCTTTCGATCTCTATTCTGTCATTAAGTCTGCTAAGAATAAGGGAGAAAATGGTATTCCTGAGGCCGAGGTTAAGGCCTGGATGATTCAGATCTTGCAAGGGCTCGCTGATTGCCATGCCAATTGGGTTATCCATCGTGACTTAAAGCCCTCTAATCTGTTCATTTCGGCTGATGGAATTCTCAAGCTCTCTGATTTTGGATAGGTAAGTATAGACAATTTAGTGGCTTTCCATGTGCTGCCTCTTCTGTGTTTTTTTTCTTATCACCTTCATTCCTCTAGCTCTGTTTGACCCTATTTCTTGAAGTTTTCGTACATTCTGTTATGTTTCCCATTTCTTGTTTTTAATATTTTAAAATATTCTGAAAGCCTGTTTATGGTTAACTGCATCTTCGTAGTAGTTCAAAATGTTAACAAATCTCACACGTGAAAAGTTCAATATAAAATCTTGAAAATTGATTCAAAGCGCTTTGGAAACTAGATAAATGAATTGATTTTTCCTTTTATTATAACTATTCGAGCAAATGTTGCATAGAATCGCAAGGTTAATAGTTGCCCATATTGAAACTGAATAGTGCTTAAATTTTAGTGATTCTTTGTCAGTAGGATGCCTGAACATTCAATAACTTAATGATCTCTGAATTCGAAAATCAATACTTGCAGGCAAGGATACTTGAAGAGCCCGAAGCGATCTATGAAGTTGAGTATGGGCTTCCTCAAGAGAGCAATATATGAAGTAGAGTATGAGCTTCCTCAAGAGGATATTGTTGTTGATGCCCCAGGAGAAAGGTTGATGGAGGAAGATGATAGTGTTAAGGGAGTGCGGAATGAAGCAGAGGAGGATTCATCCACTACAGTTGAAACTAATTTTGATGATATGGCAGAAACTGCGAATTTGGATTTGAGCTGGAAAAATGAAGGTGATATGGTGATGCAGGGATTCACATTTGGTGTTGGAACTCGATGGTACAGAGCTCCGGAGTTGCTCTATGGAGCAACGATCTATGGAAAAGAAATTGATTTGTGGTCGCTAGGTTGCATTCTCGGGGAGCTCTTGATTTTAGAACCTCCCTTTTCTGGGACTTCAGACATTGATCAACTTAACAGGCTGGTTAAAGTTCTTGGGACTCCAACAGAAGAAAATTTCCCTGGATGCTCCAATCTTCAAGATTATAGGAAACTTTGTTTTCCTAGTGATGGAAGCCCTGTTGGTCTGAAGGACCATGTCCCCAATTGCTCAGACAACGTGTTTTCTATTTTGGAAAGACTTGTTTGCTATGACCCTGCAGCTAGGCTAAATGCTAAAGAGGTACTTGAGAATAAGTATTTTGTTGAGGATCCTTATCTTGTCCTCACCCATGAATTGAGAGTTCCCTCACCTCTGAGGGAAGAAAACAATTTTTCAGAGTGGGCGAAATTGAAGGATATGGAAGCAGATTTTGACTTGGAAAACATTGATGAGTTCAATGTCGTTCACTCAAGTGATGGTTTTTGCATTAAATTTTCATAAACTCTACTTGGCTGATCATGTTTCATCTTCCTCAAATTGCCTTTTATATGGATTAATATTCTAAATTAGCTTGGGGGGCTGCATGTCTTCAAGCATTCACCACGACAGTAAAGTAATCATTATGATTACTGATGTATTGCTGTCACGGGGTGACAAAAATTATAGCCATGAACCTACTGTTAAATTTGTAGAATTGTCTTATACTTGCTCAAAATAGTGACTGCATGTTTGAGAATAAATTTCTCTGCAAAGACCAACTCCAGATTCTTTCTTTTCACTTTGTACTAATGATCATTGTGACCGCGAAATATTTATACAGAATACAGAAAATGCAAATTTAGAGATGACTTTCTATTCTGATGCTTGAATTATAGTTATGAAAAAATGTGTTTTGTTGTGTGGCCTGGGACCTGGCATGTGGAGATGCAATTAATTTAATAAAACTGCAACTGTTATAAAAGTTATCATAAAAAAAACAGTTATCATATGCCCTGAAGGGTGTCCGAATTCAAATAAATAAGTAACTTTAATATTGGTGAATAACACTAAAATGTTGGCTAAGAAATTAATAAATTATATTATTGTTGTGCCTTTCATCTCAATGAAATAACATTTAGACCTATTACTGATCATTATAACATCAGGGCTATTGTAAATAACAGCTTGTCATTTAGGTGATTTAATGGTGATAAGGCGCTCCTAAATTTAGGATCAGTGGGAATCCTCCTTTGTTTGCCTTGAACATGTTGCATCCTCTAATTGGTCCCAAAATGCATGATGTGCCAGGCTCCAGGGCAAAATCTTCATATACACTATACAAAAAATGCAAATTTAGAGATGACTTTCTATGCTGATGCTCAAATTATAGTTATGAAGATTTGTATTTTGTTGTGTGACCTGGGACTTGGCATATGGGGATGCAATTAATTTAAGAAAACCGTAGCTGTTATAAAAGATATCGTAAAAAAATAGTTATCATATGCCCTGAAGGGTGTCCAAATCCAAAATAAGTAAATAACTTTAAGACTTTTGAATAACACTAAAATGTTGGCTGAGAAATTAATAAATTATATTATTGTTGTGCCTTTCATCTTAATGAAATAACATTTAGACCTATGACTGATCATTATAATAGGACTACTGTAAATAGTAGCTTCTCATTTAGGTGATTTAACGATGATAAGGTGCTCCTAAATTTAGGATCAATGGTAATCCTCCTATCTTTGCCTTTAACATGTTGCATCCTCTAATTGGTCCTAAAATGCATGATGTGCAAGGCTCCCGTGCCTCAATGGATTTCATTAGGTGTAGTCCTTGCATTATTATTCATAAATCCATCCAACCTGCTGCTTTGAATTTGTCTTTGGTTTGTTGTTGGGTCTGTTAGAGGAGTTTTACAGCTTGAAGACATGAGCCCATAAATCCAATGGGTTCAATGGCCCTGGAATAACATAAAATTAGCTTAGGTTATCGTTAGACGTGAAAACATAAAAAATAGAACTTCTTAGCTAATTGGCCTCAAAACTTTTATAGGACCTAGTGGAATTTGAAAAGGTAGAATTTATTGCTATTATTTTTTTTATTGAAAAGACCATTTAGCTTACCTCCTAAGATGCACCACATACCATGTGGTGCCTTTTGGAAGTTGCCACCTGTTGTTTTAAACCTGCTGTGTTATCATTGTGACGTTGTGAAATCTAATTGTCCGCATATTCGGTTAATTTTTTTGATGTCATCTTGATGATGTGGCACATGCTAATCATGCCATGCTTCATTCTAACATGGTTTTCATTTCTGAATCAGTATTATTATGTCCTTGCATTCTCAACACTCCTTGAGTGGTCCTTATATAAATTGCAACCTTTGTTGTTGTTGTTGGGCTTACAAAACTTGAAAACACAGACCTAAATTTGTATGGAATCATGTATTACAAAATGAGCCATATCGCTAAATGATGAAATTAGATGGGGTTGAGTCACATAATTGAGCTCAAAGGAAGATACAATATGTTATTAATAATTATTGATGAATAGCTAGTGCATCTATTACAATGGAGTTTATAGCCTTATTATGTTGTAAGGCATTTCCCTTCGAAATAAACTCCCCCAAATGCCTTTCTGTCCTCATCGTAGCCGTCAGATCTATTGTTTGACACATGTTGAGGCACTCAAACTCCTTCAAGTTCTAATCTTATTAGGCCCCATAAAACCTGTAAGGGACGAGGAATATTTGCTTTTCACCATATAATGTTTAATGTTCTAAATGGGTTCTGGTTCTTACAATTCCTCTACTAATTAGAGCAACCAACAGTTTGTTAGTGGACTGCCTGCGCCTCGTCTAGCTTATCAGTCTTCTTTTATACATTAGGTTGGTACGGTGCTTATTTCTTTGTTGTGAGAGAAACTATAAAGAAGGTTCTGAACTCTTCAGTTTTCTTTGAACCCCAGAAAAAATAGAGTAAAGTTTCTTATTCCTTTGTATGCTGATAGTAACTTTCTTGGAACTTTCTCAATAGTCACTGTAAGGAAGGAGGAATATAATTGCTTTTCACGCAAATTCCTGGGTTGATGTGATAGCCTCCTTGCACAAACATCCTTTCTGCAGTCCCATCATTGCTTTGAGTGGTCTCAAGCATTTCGAAAAACCATTTTATACAATTGGTTTATAAAGTCTTTGTTTCAGTGCCATGCCACATGGGCCATCTTTGGTTTGTGGTTGTTTTCTATGTGATATTTCAGGTGATCTTACTGCAGTGGCATAATTGGATGTCCCTATTTTGGGATTATTGTGTGTATAATCCCGTCACATCTAATTTATTGCTTTTTGACAGTCGTGGTTATTTGTAGTTCCGTGGTCATTGCTGTTGGGACTATTTCTCTGAAGAATTTTCAACTTCAAAAGAAGTCAAAATGGCACAAGTATTTTTTGTTTTAGGAATTCTCCAACATTTGTACCTCACTCTGTTGCATTGGGATTATATTAGAATATCTGAAAACAAATATCTAAACATTTTAATACTCACAATAAATTGCATTGTAGACCTTGATGTTCTCCCTGTGTTTTAGACATTATCCCATGTTAAAATGTCTATTAAGTATCTAATAGAGATGCAAGGAAAGAATTACTGAGAGAAGTTGCAAGTGGGTTAATGTAACGGTTGGAAATGCACGAATTGCTTGTGGAGCTCCCAAGTCACCATGACATCATGGTTGCTGAAGGAGCACATAGTTACATTTGAGCATTTTTCTTTACTGACTCAGACTCAAAATCAGACATATTAGAGCATGGTTCTTACAATTCCTCTACTAATTATAGCAACCATCACTTTGGTAGTGGACTGCTTGCCCCTCCTCCTGCTTGTCAGTCTTCTTTTATACATTAGGCAGGTATGGTGCTTATCTTACCGTGGTCAAGCAAGTTGTGAAATGTATATGATTTATAACATATCATCCGTGAACAAAAGATTTGTTAGGCCAAGATCTCGTTTTGGTGTGCAAGTCCATGGCTAATGTCATAGTCTCAATAGTCACTGTATTAACTGAGTCTCATAGACACTTCATCATTCACACTGGCTTTGACACCTTCAAACCTTACTATACTTCAATTCGTTCTATTACTATAATAATGTATTATTGTGTGTACTATTCAATTTTTTTTCTGGTAAAAATAGTACTGGAGTACATTCCATACATTGCAATTTCGTACTGACCTGCCATCGTGGCGCTGCCCTTTCAACCTAAATATGGAGGAGATTAAGCCCTTTCATTTATTCCACCGATAGTGTGTGAAACCATCTAATTTTGACCTAACTCAACATAAATCTTAGGGCCATCTCTGCACTTCATGTGTACTACTAGATTTCAGTTCCTTTCTCCTTCTCTATCAATCTCATTTCAATAAATTATATATTACAGACATTCATTAACTCTCAGTTTCAGAAAAGGTTTCCCCTACATATTGGGCTCACATGAATAAATGAGACAGAGCACACTCAACTGGGGTGACCTTGCAACACATTCACAGGACTAATGGAGAGATCAAGAGTTTAGAGTAATGTGGACATGTTCCCAAATTGCCCCAGTCAAAACCTCCTCTGCTACTGCTGCTTTAATGGTGTCCTCTGCTTCTCTTCACTTCTTATCTCACAGCCAATACACTAAAAGGTAAGGACAGATACTGTAATTGCAAGAAAGAAAGAAACAAAATCTACATCAAGCAACAATTTTTAACAGTCCCTTTCATTTGTTTCTAATTCCTATAGTCTCCCCTCTCTTTGATAGCAATGCTTTGTTTTCAAGTGAGCAAATGTTGTTTATAGGGGCAACCACGGGCATTTTTATATATTCAGGAATCTGGAAGATAACAGCAAGGTTAATGGTTTGAACTTGCTCTTATTTTTAGGATAGCAAGATATTTTTAGATTCTAATAGTTTTTAAATGTGATTTTTTGAAAAGTTTTCTGATTAAATTTGTCTAAAATCTGCTAGGGATTCATTGAAATCACAAGTTGTCGAGGTGAACTCTTCACAAAGAAAGTGCCTCAGAGATTTTTGAGGGTGCAGAATCTATATATGCAATTAAAAAACCAGTTTAAACAACACAAATGAAGATTTGGCCACAATTTTTTTCACTAGGAAACTCCAAAAAATCTCATTGAAAGACATTGGCTCTACCTATCTGTTATGTAGAATGTGCATTTAACAACAACCTTGGCCCTCATTTTTAAAAATTTTCTTGTTTATTTGATTGACAAAATTGTATGTCACAACTCGCATAATTCAGTTGCAGTAAGTTATTTGTTATTGAATCCTTCTATGCTATCAAAATCTACAAATATAATTACAGCGAAATTATTTGTTTATTTTCATGATCTTGCAGAAATCAGGGTGCAGCATATGTTTATTGTTGAATCCAACTATACAATCACAATCTACAGTTTTAATCAAATTGTTTGTTTGTTCCATGAAATAGTATATGAAACCCACAGTGCATAATCAGGGTGAAGTAGATATTTGTTACTCAGTCCATCAGTGCCAATTATGCTCTACAATTAAAATCCACTTAATCATAAATTTCAACAAAAAATGGTCCACCATGTATGTGGATCAATCATTACTCAAAAATATGCCCTAAGTATATGATCATCCTCCATAACAATATGCTCCTCACTCTTCAAAGTTGTAATACTTTCATCATCGAGCAGTAATATTTATTATCCGGAGACAGTTTTTTGTAATTTAATGGCTTAATCTACTCGTCGTCATTACTGTCGAAGCCCGATCTTTACTTTTATGTGTTATTTGAAGTCAGATCCTAAATGTAAATTGTGCAGTTCATATTTTTCTTTATGTCCACTGAAAGGAATGGAGACCATGTAAGATCTATGAGACTAAGAATTCTCAAAACAAAATTGCATTTATAGTCTTGATGTACTTTATCTCAAAAAGAATGTCTCAACCTGCAATATGTCTCAACAACCTGCCATGTCTCAATCTGCAATATGTCTCAATAACCTAGCATTTGTATTTCCAGGACCTATTGGCCCTGGTCAAAACCCACCAGACCTTTATCAGAAACTTTTTTCTTCCAAAATGGCCATTGCATCTTACTGTTCCCAAATATTTTTTTCATCCACAGAACGTAATTATGATGATCAAATGCTTTGTAATGCTGATTAATGAACAGTTTTCTCTGCTCTGTGGAAATGGATCTCCCCATTTAATTCCCACTTCAATTTTTCAAGTGAAAACTCTCACGAAGGAGGAGAACAGAGATGGTAATGGGCCCTTGGGGTCACATTAATCTTTGCCCTCAGAGAGATTTGCAGCAGGCTTAGGGATTAGGGCTTTTTGTTTTTTCATATTAGTTGAGCTGTGTATTTATAACAATCAAGTGGTGGTGGATGGATTTGATCCATGCCAAATGATCATCATCATGAGGACTAGGCTGCTCAGATTTAATTCAAGGCAGTAGCAGTAGTTCCTGAGCCGTTTCAGATTTCTCTACTGCTTTTCTATACTAGTCTTCTTTGCATTGCTTCTACTGGCTTGTGCCATCACTGGTGTATCGTCCGACGTTGGTCATTTTTTTCACCAATTCACTTATCTTTACATAACAAGATAATCAATCAATCTAGAGTATGCTTTGAATGTCCAATAGGCTATATTTTGCAAGCATGGCACTTGTATTTCTCCTTTGCCAATTTGCATATATTGTCCCTCTGTGACCTATTCATAATAACAGAATATCATATTTTTCTTTACGGCCACTGAAAAGCATGGAGACCATGTAAGATTTATGAGGCTAAGAATTCTCAAAATAGAATTGCATTTATAGTCTTGATGTACTTTATCTCAAAAAGAATGTCTCAACCTGTAATATGTCTCAACAACCTGCCATGTCTCAACCTGAAATATGTCTGAAATTGATCAACCTGGGAGTCGCATAGATCGTTATGTCTCTCAATTAAATTTTGTTCTTTCACGTGAAGCAACTGGTTTAGTTAACTTACAAGCCTGTCTTGCAATGTTTTAGCAGCATCTGAAGGAGTAGGAGATATTCAACACAAAGAGTATGTAGCCATTTTAATGTTGAAGCAGGTGATGCAGTTAGTGGGTAACTGCTATTTTGAGGGGCATTTCATTCTTTTGGTAATTTTACTCGAAGCTGCGGGAGTTGGGTACAGATGAAATCAAGTGTATTTGTGAAAATGGTAATGCACTTGAGCATATATATTTTGATGGATTTACATAACAAGATAATCAATCGACCCAGAGTATGATTTGAATGTCCAATAGACTGTATTTTGCAGGCATGGCACTTGCATTTCTCCTTTGCCTATTTGCATATATTGTCCCTTTGTGATCTGTTCATAATAACAGAATTTTTGTGTGCATTTTGTTAACTTTGTAGTTGACATTTGTATTTCATTATTTAGGAAATGAAGCTTCTCATTGAAGTTGATCAACCTGGGAGCCACATAGATCGTTATGTCTCTCAATTAAGTTTTGTTGTGTCATGTAAAGCAGCTGGTTTAGTTCACTTACAAGCCCGTCTTGCAATGTTTTAGCAGCATCTAAAGGAGTAGGAGATATTCAACACAAATAGTATGCAACAATTTTAATGTTGAAGCGGGTGATGCAGTCAGTCAGTAACTACTATTTTGAGGGGCATTTCATTCTTTTGGTAATTTTACTCAAAGGTGCAGGAGTTGGGTACATATGAAATCAAGTGTTTTTGTGCAAATGGTAATGCACTTGAGCATATATACTTTGATGGAATTATTTGATACAGACCCTTTTGTTGTTATGTTAGAAATTATTTATATATGATCATCCTCCATAACAATATGCCCTTAACTCTTCAAAGTTGTAATACTTTCATCATCGAGCAGTAATATTTATTATCCGGAGTCAGTTTTTTGTAATTTAATGGCTTAATCTACTCGTTGTCATTACTGCTGAAGCCTGATCTTTACTTTTGTGTGTTATTTGAAGTCAGATCCTAAATGTAAATTGTGGAGTTCATATTTTTCTTTACGTCCACTGAAAAGCATGGAGACCATGTAAGATTTATGAGACTAAGAATTTTCAAAACATAATTGCATTTATAGTCTTGATGTACTTTATCTCAAAAAGAATGTCTCAACCCGCAATATGTCTCAACAACCTGCCATGTCTGAATCTGCAATATGACCCAACAACCTAGCATTTATATTGCGAGGACCTGTTGGCCCTGGTCAGAACCCACCAGACCTTTATCAGAACAAATTTTCTTCCAAAATGTCGATTGCATCTTATTGTTGTAAAATTTGTTTTTCATCCACAGAACGTAATTACCATGTTCAAATGCTTCATAACGTCAATAATGAATAGTTTTCTCTGCTCTGTGGCAATGGATCTCCCCATTTAATTCCCACTTCAATTTTTCATCTGAAAACTCTCACGAAGGAGGAGCACAGAGATGGTAATGGGCCCTTGGGGTCACATTAATCTCCGCCCCCAGAGAGATTTGCAGCAAGCTTAGGGATTAGGGCTTTTTGTTTTTTCAGATTAGTTGAGTTGTGTATTTATAACAATCAAGTGGTGGTGCACGGATTTGATCCCGCGCCAAAGGATCATCATCATGAAGACCAGGCAGCTAAGATTTAATTCAAGGCAGTAGCAGCAGTTCCTGAGCCGTTACAGAGTTCTCTACTACTTTGATATACTAGTCTTCTCTGCATTGCTTCTGCTGGCTTGTGCCATCGCTGGTGTACCGTCCTACATTGGTTCATTTTTTCACCAATTCACTTTTCTTTACATAACAATATAATCAATTGATCCAGAGTGTGCTTTGAATCTCCAATACACTGTATTTTGCAAGCATGGCACTTGCATTTCTCCTTTGCCCATTTGCATATATTGTCCCTTTGTGACCTATTCATAGTAACAGAATATCATATTTTTCTTTACGGCCACTGAAAACCATGGAGACCATGTAAGATTTACGAGGATAAGAATTCTCAAAATAGAATTGCATTTATAGTCTTGATGTACTTTATCTCAAAAAGAATGTCTCAACCTGCAATATGTCTCAACAACCTCCCATGTCTCAACCTGCAACATGTCTGAAATTGATCAACCTAGGAGTTGCATAGATAGTTATGTCTCTCAATTAAGTTTTGTTTTATCAAGTAAAGCAACTGGTTTAGTTAACTTACAAGCATATCTTCCAATGTTTTAGCAGCATCTGAAGGAGCACGAGATATTCAACACAAAGAGTATACAACAATTTTAATGTTGAAGGTGGTGATGCAGTCAGTGGGTAAATGGGTACACTTTTTTATAGTCATACATGAGTTCAAACTTCAAACTTTTATAAGAAAAGTCTTTGATTTTTCTTTTACAGGCCCACTTTTGTGAATGTTAAAGAGGAAGCAGGTTCTGGCCAGCAATTAACAGCTTCAGCAAGCCAGCCACCCAGTTTTCACCTCAGGTTTGACTGATTCTTCCTACTAAGGTCTTGTGTGTGTTGATATATAAAAGGAAACAATTAGGATGCCTTAAGATTTTTCTTTCATGTTAATGTGGATTAGTGATTCATTACTAGATAGAATGTTCTTCTCATCTGCTCTGGATCTTGACCTGAATGTGCTTGCAATTCATTGAGTGTAGTAGGCAAACCCTTATTGTCTATGGGGGATGTGTGCAACTTTGTTTCTGGGCATGAGCCAATTGTCATATTTGTAGCTGGTTCGTGCCCAGGATGTCTTAAGATTTGTTTTCATGTTAATGTGGATCAATAATTATTTAGCAGATAGATTTTATTTCTCATCTGATATCATTTTGACAATAATGCGCTTGCAATTATTGAGTGTAGTGGGCAGGGAGCCTGGCAAGCCATCATTGCCTATGAGGTCCGTGTGCATCTTTGTCTCTGGGCATGGGCTAGTGGTCGCATGGAAGCTCCTGAATTCCTTCATAATGAGTGCATTGTTTTGTGTAATGCCTTTGGGTGGGTCATTAACAAAATTGTCTTTGTTGATTTCTTTTAATTGTCATGTGGTTCGGAAAATGCAAATTCTTTTACAATGAAGGTAATACTCTACATATTATTAAGTAATTGTGTAAACTGAAATTTCTGCAACTTGTATAGACTACAGCAAATACTGTTGCAACCACGGGAAGAACTGTTGAGAAATGATTCTGCAGATGCTGTCTTGGAAGGAAGGGCTCCTAAGCCAAAGAAAACTATTGGAAAAATTAAGGTTCAAGGTATAGTAGCATGGCACAGGTACCAACATAAGAACTGAACCAATCGTTTTAGGGGATTATTCCAGTTTGTACAACAAAAGAAACTAAAGAGCTGAAGAAATCATTTTAGGGGATTATTCTTGTTTGCACAACCAAAGAAACTAAACTAACTAAATTATCTATATATCTATAGCGATTCTAAATCTCTCATAGATAATTAAGCTACGTTGGAGCCAGACAAATTGTCAAAATATAGCATTAGAGACAAATTGTCAAAAGATAGCATTAGAGAGCCCTACTGAATTATGAAATTTGATTCCAAATCTCTCATAGATAATTAAGCTAACTTGGAGCGAGACAAATTGTCAAAAGATAGCATTAGAGAGCCCTAATGAATTATGAAATTGAGATACATGGTGGACAACATTACATGGGACTAGGGACTGCCTTGAGTGACACTTTTGGTCATACCAACATTCCCTTTCTGTTTTTTGTTATTTTTCCAGACAACATAATTATGTGTAAATGAAAGTATATGGATAGATAATCTTAGAGACTGTTTATGCATATCAGAAGATAAGTATGACTGCTATTTTAAAGAGGATTATTTTTTCATAATTTTGACATATATAGCAATTTTTACATGTTGAGCCAATTTTTCGAAATTGCATAAAATACAATGCACATATATTGGTTTGATCATTTATAATAAAATAACATTTTTTTCTTATGAAAAAAAAAGATTGCCCTGTTGTGGTGCAACTATTTCCCACTGTTCCAAAATTGATTTCCCAACCTCCGTTTTTGTTTTATTTCAAGTGCACGTAATCTTGTTTGTTATAAATGACACCAAGCTTGTCGTGTTCTTAATAATTAACATTTTTTACATGAGGCTTTTATGAGATACATTTTGTATCTGAATCTTCAAAGCTCATGGTTATTGATATGCACAATGAAAACTCGTTACATGAAATGTAATAATTATATCAACTAGCTTTTGCATTTCTTCTTATGCTAAATACATGTTCTGTTATAAGCTCATTCATAAATGATGGAGCTTATTATGTCCAAGGATTATAAAAGTGTTGATTTTCTAATATGAAACCATAGATGAAATGTGAGAGGATACATCATTGATGAAGGGGCTTTTCTCTCTCCTGAATTTTTACATGTTGAACCAATTTCTGCAAATTGCATGAAAATACAATGCACATATATTAGTTTTATCGTTTATAATAAAATAGCATATTTTTCTTATGAAAAAAAAGATTGCCCTGTTGTGCAGCAATTATTTCCCACTATTCTAAAATCAACATTTTTTTCTTATGAAAAAAAAGATTGCCCTGTTGTGCTGCAATTATTTCCCACTGTTTCAAAATTGATTTCCCCATACAATGACCACGACTAAAGATTGTGCTGCAATTATTTCCCGCTCTTCCAAAATTGATTCCCCCATATAGTGACCACAACTAAAGACTGTGCCACGACTAAAGGCTCTGCTGCAATTATTTCCCACTCTTCCAAAATTGATTTCCCCATACAGTGACCATGACTATAGATGCTTTCTTGTTCCATTTCTTCATGTGAGGCATGGTTTGTGAAATTTAAGGATAACGTGACCTTAAACATCTAAATTTGAAGATAAAGTGACCGTGATATTGATTTAAATAAAAGCATGCACGTAAGAGGATATAAGCTATAACATAACAGTGCAGATTTATTTTAAAGTATTTGAGACCTCTCCCATCCCAGATATAGAATTTATTAGAAATCTTTGTTAAAAGAATGACTACAATTACAAGCCATGGTTCCTGTCATTTTGGAGTTTAGGATTTTCTCATCTATCGCTTTTTTAGACTTTACTGTACTCTGCTAACTAGCACACCCTTCACATGCTACGCTGCATTACAAATAAGTCAGAGTGCAAAGGATAAATTGAGGAAGTAGTCTGCAAGCCCTTGGTGACTATTTTTGGTTGTCTAGAGTGGAGATTCGCCATTTGATGATAAGAATGGGGCTGGATTCACAGCCAACTGGAATCAATGCTCTACGTAATTATTCAATTCTATGCTATGATCTTCCTCATTAGTTCTATTTCCCCTCAGTAGAGAGGGATAGCCCCAGTGCAACCTAATTTGAATGACAGTAAGGCAGAAAAACATGACACTTTATAGAGGCTTAGTGATGTTTGGTCTCAAGAATTGTTCTTCCTTGTTTGAATGAGTGACTACTCAGGCAGCAAAGCATGACACTTTGCTCAGGGTTAGTGATGTTTTGTCTCAAGAATGGTTCTTCCTTATTTGAATGACACTGCATAAGCAGTGTAGAAAAACATGACATTTTGCAGAGAGTTAGTGGTGTTTTGTCTCAGGAATGGTTCTTCCTTATTTGAATGACATTACTCAGGCAACAAAACAGGGAAATTTGCACATGATTGGTGATGTTTTGTCTCAAGGATGATTACAACAGTATCCAGAGTGAGCATAGTTAGTATTAGGCTTTTATATGGATATCTTGCAGGGATGCTTGTCATATAGCCTTTATATGTTCAATGACTACTCATGAATGAGGTGGGTGTTTTGTTATGATCTCTTGTTTCAGATACTTGACAAGAGATGTAACCCTGTCTTAATCTATTTTTGTCAACCTATAAATTGTTATCTTGGAATTGGAACCCTTAGTGATGTTTTTGTTTTGACAATTTCTTTCATAAATGCCCATTCACATTTCAATATTCTTCCAAATTCTATGCCTTACGGTGTTTCCTTTGTAACACCAATTGCAAATGCTAGTTTTAATATTTTTGTGTTAACTAGAAGAATGTTAGACGATCTTTCCGATATTCAAAAATTTCATCAACTAATCACTATAAAAATAACATTTATATAAAAATTATTAAATAATTTTTTATTTTTTTGTCAAATACGTTAGCATCAAATCTCATTTTATCTTATTTATGGCCTCATTTTATTTATAGAATTCAAGTTACAGTTGGTAAATTGTATTTTATATCTATATACTACATCCATTTTAGACCACCATTTGAATCTTTTAACATAAAATTTCAAAAGCAAGGTTATTTGTTATCAATATTTTGTGGTAACTAAAAAACTATTATAGCATTATTTTGGATATTAATTTTTTTATCAATTATTTATTAAAAAATATAGTAATTAATTATTTTATATTTTAAAATAATGTTTATATAAAATTGATTAAATAAATAAATTCAGTTTGGGTTAACATTAAATCTAAATTAATTTTATTGAGATTTCAAATAAAAATGAAAATAAAATATATTTTCATCTCAATCAAACTTTTGTTGAGCACCATTTGAATCTTTTAATTCAAATCTTGGAATTGAAGCTTGGAAGTTATCATTATTTTGCAATAAGTAAAAGAGTGCTAGACCAATTTTATTTTTGTAGAGATGATAAAAGACTATTAAAATTTTTCTTCCTTTCCTTAACCCCAATTCACCTCATATTAAGGGTTTTATAGGGATTAGTTATAAGTCATACTTCTATTTTTTTGGGTTTTAGGCGATTTCCTACTCCATTTCAGAGTCACAATGATCTTATTTGACAAGTGTTACCATTTCTTTTGTTCTAGCTTCAACAATAACATTGTTTGAGGAAGATATTTATGAAATATTAACTTTTATTTACATATTGTATGTTGTTCATCTACCATTTCTATAAGGTCTTTCTCTAATGCATTTCATCCATTTGATTTGGTTTTGAATTATTCTATCCCTTTCGAAGGCATTCAATCTTGTAAAGAGGAGTCATGGGAATGAGATGTTTTCTAATATGCTCTAACATTGATAAAAGCAACATATGGTTTGGAAGGCTTCAAAAAACTGCAAAAATGGGTATTATAGATATATAATTAAATATAAGGTTAAACTATTAGAACCATTGCATTATAAATAAACACACTGTACCCCATAACCTACCCCCCACACCCCAACTTTTGACCACTAATACACTCTCATAATGAGTGATATAGGAAAATTGAATAGTGGAAAAGCATTTTGAACATAGGTATGCCTTGCATTTTTTTTATCTAATTTGTATAGATTGATTTATAAAAATTAATACCTGGTTAAATTCCTTTGAATAGATAGATGAATGCATTTGAATCATAGTAATAGATTAGATTATTGAGATTTTGTTTACTTAGTTTCGAAACTCAAATATTTCGATTTTTCATTATATAAGATGATTTGCATGAAAATTTGAAAATTGTAAATCATGCAAGGCACAATGAAACAACAAAGAGATATATAAGAAGATCATGAAAATAATACTAGCTCTCTATTAAGAGGGAGAGGTTTCCTTTTATAAGAAATGTGTCTTCTTATTAACTTGATTACAATTACTTTTGCATTAAATCAATAAAACATTATTCAATTATTCCCTTCCTTTCACAACTAGTTTTCATGAGAAAAAGAAATTACATATTTTAGGAACATGAAATACATTATTAGATGTCTCGTTCCTTATAATGAGTATATGTAGAATGGATGCTCCTTTCTTGGTTTCCCAATTCATCCATATTTAAGGAGGGAAGTTTTCCTGCTTCCACCACCAAATGAGGAAAATTGAGTTGCAATATGATGAGCCCCAAAAATGAGTAACTTATTGGGCTCATTTTGCCTATTATTATCGATTAATCCATCATTCTTCATATTTATATGCATGCTTTTGAAAATATTTATGTTAATTGAATGAATAAGAATAGTCACTTGACAACAAAGTCTAATACGTGTTTATTGCATATTTTTGGACATCTTTTGGACTAAGGTCAATCATTTATGAGCCAGTTGACAACCAAATATGAAGGAACAAGGCTAAGGATTCGTAGGAAGGGTGTCTCTAGCACTAAATGACCCTTTCCTCGAGTTTTCCACCATCAGCTCATAGTTCAATAGCCCACCAAAGATGATTTCAAGGGGTAGACGAGCAGATTTTGTGAAGTGGTTGATTAACTACAGCCTTGAGCAGCCAAGCCCCTAAAGTTAAGGAGGGTTGTTGGGAGTCCTCATAGTGCATAAGCAGGAAGGCTTCGAGCCTTAGTAGGTTAGGCATTGATTAGTTTTTTTTCACATTTGAGTGCAGCTCTGCCTTTCAGCTCAACTTTGAGCTTTTGCTGTAACAGTTCCGTGACATGATTATTTTTTGAGTAATGGAGATAAATTTCACCTTGGACCAGCTCTAAGCTTTTTTAGGAGACTGTAGCTCTTGGGGTTGTGCCCAACCCAAGTTCCAGTACCTCCTTTGTGTACTTTTATGTGTTTTTGCTGCATTCCTAGAGGAATTTCTGCTATTTAGATTAAAATCTTGCTTTGTTACTTAGGTCATTTTTGATGATTGAAATAGTTTTTCATGCTTTAGGTTGATTTGATAGTTTCGTAAAGGAGAATATCTGCAAGAATGCCACCAATCAATCCTTGATCTCATCTCTCCCTCCTTGGGACCATGAGTTGAGACCAAGGCATACTTGCTGCCACAAAAACACTGTTTTTTCCTCTTCATGCAATTGCTAGTGTTAGGTTTTTAGTTACGGAAGTTGATACCAGTTGTACTTGCATGATTAGAATTTGTTCTTGTTTAGCTTCCATAATTATCTTACATGATTTTCTACCAATAAACTTTTGTTCATCATGTTTCTGGGTTTTAGGTCAAATTAGGTCAAAATAACTATATTTTTTGTTGTCGTAGTCTTTGTTGATCAGTTTTGGAAAATAATGTGTAGAACACCTATGATACCTCCATGCCTACCCTTCATCCATCATACAACCTGCTCCAACCCCTAATCCAAGATTCCTTCCCTTCATTTGCACATTCTTCCACTTTGCCTTAATTTTTACATTCTTGTGCATCATTGCTTCCTCTATCCTTGAACAACTCCTATCACCTTAATCACTTCTTAGCCTCATTCACCAGGTCTTAGACCCCTTAACATCCTTATCCGACCTCCATTTCCCCTTTCCCTCCATTTTTCCACCATCAACCCTCCAAAATCCTCTTTCGGATCTTCCTATAGAACATTATGTAGAACATCCTGTAGAACCCCTACAGACTTCCTATAGAAGTTTACGTGAGTGGTTTTTTGAGATCCGATCACTGTGAAACTCTTTGGAAGGGTGTTAGATACCCCTTAGGCCCTCTTCTCACCTTCCCAACCTCCTGCAAGCATCCACTCCATTTCCTTTCACCCATCAATCTCTGCACAGTAAAAAATAGTCAAAGCACATGCATAATAATTCTGCGAAATTACTCACAAATACAAAAAGATTTTTTCTTCATATTTCTCTTCAGAAGTAGCTTAGCCACATGCATTTTACCTTTCCAATAGTCAACGGCATCCAGTTCTGCATCTTTCATCTGTTTTCTTGCACTAGTAGGGTTAGTCAGTAAAACTAGGGTTTGCTAGGGTTTACGTTTGTTTTCAGCTTTCATCTTCTTTCTGGAAGTAGACTAGCCTCTTCTGAGTTAGCTTTCATCCATCACAGTTAAAATATTCTTCTAAGAGCTAATAGAAGTTGGCTTAAGCTCCTAGTGGACTTGTGCTAGCTGATCAAGTGACAGACTGTGGCAAGAGCTAGCACTTGTGGATAGAGCACCGTCGCTTCCAAGTTTGTTACGAACAACCGAGTTGATAAAAGTAAAGAAGGGAGTCTCAGGTGTTGTAGCATCATTTTTGCAATATTGGAGCCCACCATATTTTTGGCGCCGTTGCCGGGGATGCATTAGAGTATTCGTGATTACTGCTTTTCTTCTATTTTCTACTGCAACATTCTGCTAAGTAGTTTATTTCAGCAAGAGTAGAGTAGTTGTTTCATTTCCATTCTGCAATTTTATTTCCGCAAAAGTAGATTAGACATTTCCTACTTTCCTAGGCTAGCATTTCAATTCTGCAAGCATAGGTTAGCATTTCAATTCCGCAATTTCAATTCTGCAAGCGTAGATTAGCATTTCCATTCTGCAATTTCAATTCTGCAAGCATAGATTAGCACTTCAATTCCACAATTTCAATTCTGCAAGCATAGCTTAGCATTTCATTTCTGCAATTTCATTTCAGCAAGCGTAAATTAGTCATTTCCTGCTTTCATTTCAATTCTACAATTTCCATTTCAGCAAGGTTTATTTTATTTAGTTGCAATTTGTTGTTCAATCAATTTTAGTTTTGGAGGTACAAGCAGAAAAAAAAAACAAAATTCAACCAAAAATATTTCATTTCATGCCTCGTAGGAACAGAGATAATTCAGGAAAATTATTACCCAAAACCCCCACCACATCACTAAGTCACCCTTCTCTCTTCTTCGGTGGTAGTGAACCTCCAGAGATACACAAATATCCTTTAACAGAAGAAGAGCAGGAAAACATTCCTCCTGAGACCATGGCCGAACACAGGAACGACATAGGTGATGAGGAGAGAATAGAATGTGCCTTTCCCATCTGAGAGACCAATGGGGACACAAAACTGAAAAACCTAAGTCCCTCAGCCTTAGCTCACTTCCATGGATTGACCACTGAAGACCCTGATACCTTCTTGTTTGAGTTTACTATCCTTTGTCAAACCTATGACTATGCAGAAGATTTGCAGAAGTTGAAAATATTTCCCTCTACCCTCAAGGATGTAGCACTCCACTGGTTCATGGGGTTACTTGGAAGCAGTATCACAACTTGGGCTCAGATGCAGTAAGCCTTTAACGAAAAATACCGGGATTACTGTAGGTCAAAGGAAACGAAGGGAGAAATCTTTCGGATGACCATGGGAAGCGATGAGTCTTTAGAAGATTACGAGGAAAGGTTCCAACTTACTTATAAAAGGGCCAAGTGCACACCTGACCCCGAATCTCTGAAGCTGGTTCTAGTCCAAGGAATCCCTAAAGACCTTCTAGATACCCTCCATTTGTTGGCTGGAGGAGACATCTACCAGCTACCTTATGATGACATAAATACTATGTTTAGAAAACATTCTAGGGCAGCCCAGAAAAGAGGTAGGGGGAATCAACTCTCAGCCAGCGCCACCTTCTCCAAACATGAGTTTATAAATTAGATAGAAGACCTTAAAAGTGAGGTGAGACAAACCATTTCCATGCAACTCGATACTTTCCAAATCCAACAGAAGAAAGAGGAAGATGAGAGGGCTTTGGCCATCTTCTGTCCCAAATCTACAAGGAAACATCCTCGGAACAAGTGTCCATTACAATCAATAGAGGTATGTTTCGTTTGTGAGGAAGACCACCCTACAAACTAGTGCCCAACCTTACCCGAACTTAAAGCTATGTATAAAGGGACTAAAGGAGCCACTGAATAGCTCTACTTCCTAAACCAAAGGAGGCCACATGGATCTAGACCGTACCAGGAGGGGATGCAAGGGGCATCCAAAACTTATTATAACCCAAACCAATCCACTCACATACCTTCTTGGGGTCCCCCCGCTCATCCTTCTTGGTCCACACCCCCTCCTTGGTCATGTCCATCTCAATACCATACTCAACCTGCTGCTCATTCATTTCATTCTCATGTTCAGTCCCAACCTCAGTGGAATGCACCTCAACAGGGGTGGAGGCCCCGATACAACTCTCCTCCCACCATTTTGCCTCCACCACTTTCTCAACCATAACCATTACCTCCTTCTCCTGTGATACAACCCCAGATGCCTGCCCAACTGAACCCAAACCCCAATAACAGGCAGGCCCAACAGGTATATACTTGAGAGACAACATGCCCTACCTATGTTGTGGAGATTCAGGAAATAAACCTACAATCTGGGAAGGTCATCCCAGATAGCCAACCTCCTCCTAAGGAGGATGAGGAAGAGAAACAGGAAAGTGAACCCAAAGCCATTCCATTGTTTCCTGAGAGACTAACTGGAACCACGCCACCAAACCGAGAAGAGGCTGAACTTTTGGGCGAGCTTAAACAGTTATGTGTAAAAATACCTCTTCTCCAGGCCATAAAAGATGTACCAATCTACAACAAGTTGATGAAAGAGAAGTGTTTCAAGCACCCAGGCAGGCACAAGAGAGATGCCCCAACTATCAATGTCATAGGACAACTGTCCGACCTAATGTTGGGATGAGTAATTTGTCTGAAATATCTGGACCTTAGGAGTCCTGTAGTCAATGTCCACATCAATGGCACCATAATCCCCCACACCCTGATTGATCTAGGGGCTGCCATTAATGTGGTGACCAAGGACACTATGCTCAAACGCAACCTTCAGAGTTCCCTAAGGAAGACCACGACAGTACTGCAGTTAGTAGACTTCTCCATCGTGACCCCCGAAGGGATTGTGGAAGATGTCATGGTCTCTGTTGATTCTTGGGAGTACCCTGTAGACTTATTGGTCCTTCAGCCAAAGGAAAAACTCACTGGATACCCCATCATTTTGGGAAGGCCTTGGTTAGGTACTACAGATGCTTACATCAGTTGTCGAGCCAAGAGCATGACCATCAAGAATGGGCCTATTTCCAAGTAGCTAGTCCTATATCCTTTGACCCAACCTTTGCTAGAACATGACCTACCTCTCTGGTTGGAAGAGGAAGATGAAGATGAGGTCTACTCTGCACCAGTCTGCATAGTGGAAGCCCCCACGGGAGGTCCTCACACCGAGGATGACCTTATTGAAAATTTGATTCAGGATCCACCTCCCAGCGTGCTACCATTGGAAGAGTTTGTGGAAGACACACAGGCCAGTGCTTTAGTGGATATCTGTGTGGCTGATCTGACCTCCCCCCGAGTTAAGAATGTGGAATTCAGCCCTAAAAGAACCTTAAAGATCAACTCATCCCTATCCCCCTCTTAGGAGAAGGAGCTGTGTAGCCTATTGAACCGCCATTTAGATGTTTTCACTTGGAGCTATAAGGAGATGAAAGGAGTCCACCCTTCAGTCTCTACCCATCACATTTACACTAAAGAGGATTGTAAACCGATCAGGTAGCCTCAGAGGAGAATGAATCCAGCCCTTAAAGACATTGTCAAAGAAGAACTGTAAAAGTTGCTGGATGTAGGATTCATTTACCCCATCTCTGATAGCAAGTGGGTTTCTCCTCTGCTCCTTGTGCCCAAGAAAAACAGGAAGTGGAGAATCTGTGTAGATTATCGAGAACTTAACAAAGCTACCAAGAAGGACCATTTCCATTTACCTTTCATAGATCAAGTGTTAGATGGGCTGGCAGGGAAGAAGTTCTTCTCCTTCCTAGATGGGTTCAGCGGGTATAATTAGATCCAAATTAGCCCAAAAGACCAATATAAGACCACTTTCACTTGTCCATGGGGTACCTTTTCCTACCAAGTCCTTCCCTTTGGGATATGCAACGCTCCTGCCACTTTCCAGAGAGGAGTACTGATCATCTTTGCTAAACTGGTTCATGATTCGGTGGAGATCTATATGGATGAGCTTACTCCTTATGGGTCCAACTTCCAAGAAGCATTGATTAATCTGGGAAAAGTTTTAACCATGTGTATTGAAGTGAACCTATCCCTCAGTCCAGAAAAATGTGAATTTCTTATGATTGAAGGGACCGTGCTAGGTCATACAATTTCTCAGCAAGGATTACAGGTGGATCCCAACAAGATTGCTATCATCCAAATGGTTCCACCTCCTCAGAAGGTAAGAGATGTTCGAAGTTTCCTAGGCTTAGCGGGGTACTATAGAAGATTCATTAAAGATTTCAACAAGATAGCCTCTCCATTATTTTGTCTTTTGGGGAAGCGCATTGAGTTCATATGGACTGACAACTGTCAAGAGGCTCTGGATGTGTTGAAAAGTAAGTTTGTGACTGGCCCAATCTTGAGATGTCCAAACTAGGCCCTACCTTTCCACATTCACAGAAATGCCTCGAACAAAGCCATAGGAGCAGCCTTAGGAAAAGGTGAAGAGAAGCTACCATATGCCATATATTTTGTCAATAAAAACTTGTCCAAGGCAGAACTAAACTATACCATAACCGAGAAAGAGCTCTTAGTTGTAGTCCATTCCCTAAACAAGTCCAGACGCTACATCACTGGTTATCAAACATTTGTACAGACTGATCATGCTGCAATTAGATATTTAATGAATAAACCTAATGTAAATGCTCGTATCATTAGATGTTTACATTTATTGCATCAATTTGATTTGACCATTGTTGATAAGCCAGGGAAGGAAAATGTTGTTGTTGATTTTCTATCTAGACTAGATTTGTCTGCAGGTGAAGAAGGGGTCGTGGACAATCAAATTCCAGATGAACCCCTGTTTGCTATCTCAATAATCTCTCCATGGTTTGTTGATATAGCAAATTACTTGGTTTTGAAACAGTTCCCGCCACACCTATCCTCAAAAGAGAAGAACAAGATCATGAGGAAAAACACGCCATTCACATGGATTGGGGGTAACCTGTTTAAACTTGGCCCAGATCAGACCTTGAGGAGTTGTGTCAGAGAGGAGGAAGGTTTTGACATCCTCCTCACATGTCATGATGGGCCCTGTGGGGGCCACTTTGCAGCAAAACGAGCGCCTTCAAGATTCTACAGGCAGACTACTATTGGCCCACTCTTCATCAAGATGTCAGGAGATACATCAACCGATGTGACCGATGTCAAACAATGGGGAAGCCAACTCCCAGGGATGAAACGCCCCTCCAACCTCAGGTGACTTTCAAGCCATTTGAGAAGTGGGGCATGGACTTTCAAGCCATTTGAGAAGTGGGGCATCGACTTTACATCATTGTGTGCATGGACTACCTAAAAAAGTGGCCTAAAACAAAGGCAATTAAGGCAAAAACAAAAGAAAAGGTGGTTGAGTTTTTAAGGGAGAATATCTTCTACAAGTTCGGTTACCCAAGAGAGTTAGTCACAGATCAAGGAAGTCATTTTACTTCTAACCTAATTGAAGACTTGCTCGCTCCTCATAGGATCAAGCACAGAACTTTCACCCCTTATCATCCACAAGCAAATGGATAGGTTGAAGTCACTAACAGAGCTTTGGAGGAGATTTTGACTAAAGTGGTGAGCAGCAGCCGAAAAGATTCGGCAGATCGCTTGGTTGAGGCCACCGAGGCCTACAACACTACTTGGAAAACTACAATAGGTTTCACACCCTATGAGCTGGTCTACAAGAAGAAGGATTTGCTGTCCATAGAATTTGAATATAAGACCTTGAGGTTGGCAGCTTAGTTGGACCTAGATCTCAGCCATGCAAAACAGGAAAGATTGCTTCAGTTGAATGGACTAGATGAATAGCGAATGCAGGCCCTTCTCCACTTAGAGGTGGTCCAACTTCAGAGGAATATATGGCATGATCGTTACATGAAAGAAAAATAGTTTCAACCAAGACATTGGGCATTGTTATATGATTCAAGATAAAAGGATTTCAAAGGGAAGCTGAGGACAAGATGGCTAGGACCATATATAGTGGAGATATGCAACGACCATGGTTCAGTGCTTATCAGGACCATTCATGAAGAAGCCATCCCCACGCTCGTCAATGGGCATCGATTGAAAATCTACAGGAAGTCCCTTTCTAAGTAGGAGTTCATTGAAAATATGGATGAATCAGTATTGGTAGTGGAGCAAGCCCCAGCCCCCACTCCATCAACACCTTAAAAAAATAAAAATAAAATAAAAGATCGTTGGGTGAAAACCTCCTAGAGGTGCCCAGGGTAGGCAATGAGGGTGAAAACCTCCTAGAGGTGCCCAGGGTAGGAAATGAGGGTGAAAACCTCCTAGAGGCGCCCTAGCTGTCTCAAAAATAAAAAAGAAAAAAATTAAAAGGAGAAAAGAGAAACCTAATTTCTATTGAATAATTGGAGGTTGCACGAAGGACATTGCAAATTAGGAGGATCACACAAGACAAGGACAAAGGTTAGCACTAGGCTGCCAGCATCCCTCACCATCCATCCCTCCATAACCACTACCCTTTCCTAAGATTTGGTCTCATTCGGACTAGGATTTCACCTTCTACAGGAGGTTTTGTGTCTTGTACAGGAAGTTTTGTGTCATCTACAATAATTTTTGTGCCTTCTATAGGAAGTTCCTATAGAACCTGCAAACAAGCCAAAATTGGTCTCCAAAGAGGACCTGAATGTTGGGAACCTATCCATGAGGCCTGTTAACATCCCTATTTCCATCCATCGCCACGTGTCACCTTTTTCCATCTCCATACACCTCCATTGCACCCATTTTTTTTTGTGTTCCTGCACAGTCACACACAAAAATTTTGTTTTTTCATACTGCCAGAAAAAACCCCTTAATGACAAATCAAGTAGTAGTTTCACTCACCATACCTATTACCCTCCGTCTAGATTCCTCATCCACCGAGACCCTCATCAGCAGTATAGCCCTGCTCATTTTAGCTTGCATTGCAGGAGGAGAAGTACCGATAAGACATCCTACAGAAATCATGTAGTAGCTAATCCCGCTGAAAGACATACTCCAGAGACACAGACAACAAAGTATGGAAGAAGAGACATGCATGAAGCTCTTGTTGAATGTAAGAACATCAACAACATCAGAGGCCAAGCATGCAGTATGGATGCAACAACGACAAATGAAGGAATGGGGTTCCAGAACCTGAAATCTGCATAACACGGCCGCGACCACGCAGGTAAGTGCTTAAACTCATTCTTCAGGTGCATAAATCATATTTTAAGAGCTACATGACTATGGGAATGGTCCAGATTGGGTGAACTCGGTGGCCAGTCAACTGGTCACCCTTGGCCAGTTGCATATCTTCATGAGAACCAAACGAGCCCCGTTACATTCAAAATTGTTGATTAGATGTACAACCAGCATGTGTGGAGTGTCAATTCAGAGAGAAATTGTCGGGATTGGTAGTGGTGGCAGTGGTAACGGGAGAGCGGACATGATGGTGGTCAGAGTAATGCAGAAACATTATCGTTGTGACGTCATATCAACGGTCTCTTTCAGCCACCTCACCCCTACACCACGAATCACGCCGCAGTTAAAAGATGCTCAGTCGAGACATGCACCACCTCTATTCATTCTGCACTCGGGACATTCTTGACTAGAGTACGTATCCACCACTCCCAAAAACAATTAACCAGTCGTCCTCCACCAGGTTTTCAGCCTATTTTCAAAAATCTCCCATTTATCAGGCTCTAGTGGAAGTGTAATTCCATTCTATAGGAACTAAGAGCTCTCTACAGGAAGGGTTCTACAGGAAAGTCAGAGAACTGCACGGAAGGAGGGAACCCAGAGTTTTCATTGAATTTCAAGCTCCAAATGAGGTAGGCCCAAGAGAACTTCTTTGTGCGTAATTTGTTGGTGTAAGGTGGTGAATTGAACGACATAATTTTGAAAAATAAACGTCTACCCACGTATTCAACAAACAGTGAAAGATTGCGTGCATATTTCACTGTATTTTCCTAAGTTCTTTCTCTGCACTCCAAAATCTCCTCATCATTTTTAAAATTCTCTTGTAAAGAAGATATATGTTGCGGTAGAGCCACCCTGTGTGCATGAAAAATTTAATTTACATATATATCTATGTGTTGAGAAGAGAATTTGTGCCCCTCTTCTCTGTTCTACAAAAACAACATTCTCCTTTCAATAAAATGACAGTCAAATTCTGGGTGACAAAAACAAGGAATTATTGTTGTCTAGTATTGTGAGGAACACAAGAGAAACTCCCCCTTGGGTTCAAAAGACACCAAATTCAGCTATCCTTTGTTTTAGTGTTTGACTGTTGTTTCCCTAAGAATTTCCTTTTCTGATTAATACATAATAAGAACACTCAACACCATGCCAGGGGATTCATAAGGAAAGAGCCCTCAGACTCCAGCAAGCTGTACAAGCACCCTGAGGTGGTGGACCTTTTTACCTGAGCAAATTGGATATCCTTTTTTGACAAAATTCAGGGTCATGATGAAGAGATAACCAAAGAGTTTATGGTATCCCTGAGACCACATTCAAGGACACATGCCACAGTTAGTTTTAGGAGTTTGACCCTAGAACTCACCCTTGAGCTCATCAGTAGATTTATTGGTCTACCATTGGGGCTCCCTTAGAGCAAGGAACAGAGATCATTGGGCCAGATTGCTAAGAAAACATTCTTTATGCCCGAGGAGCATCCTGTACAGGACAAAAATGGAGTTATAAGGACAAGTCTGCCCCCTCTATGGAGTGAAGTTAGTTATCAAATTATGAAGTACATCACATGTGAAGGGAGGTTTAGCATCATCTATCGATACCATTTCAGGTTGTCAAGTGAATTAAGGCATGGGATTGACTTGCCTTTAGACAAGAAACTAAGCATCCCATATTTCCTTCTCCAGTCCCTAATTGAGTGTGGTACAAAGGTAAATGAAGGGATCCCAGACTAGTTGGCCCACCATGGGATCATCAAACTATTGGTGGAAGATACTTTACACACCTACACTCTCCCCATATATTGGGAAATATTCATAAACATGTCCATAAATAATAACATTAGGACTTTGGCTGAAAACATCACTCCATCTAGCAGCAAGGAGGGGGAGCAAACTGAGGAAATGGAGAAAAACAATGATAAGGACACATAGGGCATACAAGCAGAAGGCAGAACAGAGGAGGCACAGGAAGAACAAAAAGAAATTAGCTAGATTGCTGAGCCTAAAGCAGAGAGAGAAATGATAGCAAAGACAACAAGGGAAAAAAGGATACAGAGCGAAAAGGAAAAGGCCGAACAGGCGCAATTGATAGATGCCACAGCTAAGGCAGGCACCGAGAAAGAAAAGGAGAAGGTGCACCCTGACGTATCAGTCACACAGGCAGAAACAATGGACACAGATATTTCTACAGGAAGTGAAGAAAAAGACCAATAGGAAGAGAAATCCCCGGAAACGTTGGCAAGGGAGGCAACAGTTGTGCTTGCTACATTGAGCACACTTGCCAAACAAAAAAGAAAGAGAAGGAGGTGAACCTCAATGTACCTCAAAGCCAAGAGGATAACACGGATCAAAATGGGCAAACCCCAGCCACAATCAAAAGAACCAATTGTCATTGAAGACACAACCACTAAACTAAAAGAAGAGTCTCCTTGAAAGATATCCATCACCTATGAGAGAGGAAGCCCAAAAACCTCCACCTAGAGGGAGAGAATTAATATGATGGACTCAAAAACAACTCTACATGAAGCTAAAACGACTCTAAAGGAAACTCTTGTGAAGTTAAAAGAAACCAAGGAATTGGAGGAGAAGGTAGCCAAACAACCACAGGGGGAAGAAAAGATTGAAGAAATATTGGAGCCGAGCCCTCAGCCTAGCTTAGGATCATATTACAACCAGTTGGAAGGTGGGAAAATTATCCCACAGAAGTTTGTCATACCCATGTTCTTTGCATTGGAACAAGAGAGGGTTAGGACTCACACTTAGATGAGGATTTCCAAATCCAATGGTGTTGCAGACATAGGCCACCTAGAAGAACAACTAAAGGAATCAAAGAAAGAGTTGGCCATGGTAAGACACATGGAAAGCAATCAGAGAGCCAAATTACAGGAAGAAAATGAGCTGCTGAGGAAGTAGGTGCAGCTGCAGGAAAGTCATAAGGAGGATAGGCCATCCATTATGGGAGAGCAGCAGCAACAAGAAAGACCTCCAACAGATAGGGAGACAATTGAGGAACAACAGAGAGAAGAAAAGTTGCCAACTGATATTGAGATGCTAACAAAACTGCTACAGGAAAAGGAGCCACAGGCAGCAGAAGAAATACAGGCTTTGAAACAACAACTGCAAGAGAAAGAAGCCCAAATGACTTGCATGGCCAGCTGGGCAATAGAAGCCTTACAATGCAGGAAACCTACAAAGTCATATGCATTATATCTTAAGGATCAATGGTTGTAATTTCAAATTAACACATTGGCCCAAAGGGGTACCATTTCATTCTAGAACCATAATTAGTTCATGTATTTGTGTGACAATATCTCAGCGGAGGACAAGGCCAAGTTAGCATAATTCTATTTACACAACTTGGCACTTCCAAACATGAACCTATGGGACCCCCATGCAGCATTGGGAGATGTGCAACTAATGGTCATGGCCTCTTGGTTTAACCATGAGCAAAAGAGGGCAGCAGATATTCAGGAGGTTATGCACAGGGAACTGAGTGAGCCACTCGTGATCAGAGCAGAACCAGAAGATCCCTCAGCTTTAGTGTATTCCCATCAGCACCTGGCCAAGAACCCTCAGGCTCTCCCAGACTACATTGAAAGACAAGCTCAGGCCATCGTGCACTTTGAGGACATGGAGAGACTGTTGGGTGACAATTGCATACATGCTTGCACTAGGAGATGGAACACGTTGTCCCACAGAATAAAAATAAGGGAGTACCACTCCCCAGCAAGGATGAAAGAGGCTTTGGCCAGAGTACTTCTCTACAAAAAATAAATGGAAAATCTAAAAGCTAGCTGGATTGGCCTAAAGTTCAGTCCTCCATTGCTTTTGGGACTGTTGAAAGGGGTTAAAGAAGAAGAAGAACATAGGTAGTTGGAGGAGGTAGAGAGAAAGGCAGAGTTTCATGACCAAGCAGAAGACATCACCTCAGAAGCTTGGGATGTTAGAGAGGCAGTCAAGGCAATCAATGATGATGAGCTGGATTAGTTGCTCAGAGGATGAGCAACACATTCAGCAGGGGGGTGATGATGAGCCCCAAAAATGGGTAACTTATTAGGCTCATTTTGCCTATTATTATCGATTAATCCACCATTCTTCATAGTTCTATGCATGCTTTTGAATATATTTATGTTAGTTGAATGAATGAGAATAGTCACTTGACCACAAAGTCTAATACGTGTTTATTGTAGATTTTTGGACATCTTTTGGACCAAGGTCAAGCATTTATGAGCTAGTTGACAACCAAATACGAAGGAACAATGCTGAGGATTCATAGGAAGGGTATCTCCAGCACTAAATGACCCTTTCCTCGAGTTCTCTACCATCAACTTGGAGTTCAACAACCCACCAAAGATGATTTCAAGGGGCAACCGAGCAAATTTTGTGAAGTGGTTGATTAATTGCAGCCTTGAACAGCCAAGCCCCTAAAGTTAAGGAGGGTTGTTGGGTGTCCTCATAGTGTATAATTAGGAAGGCTTCAAGCCTTAGTAGGTTAGCCATTGAACAGTTATTTTTCGCACTTCAGTGCAGCTCTGCCTTTTAGCTCAACTTTGAACTTTTGTTGTAATAGTTTTGTGACATGATTATTTTTTGAGTAATGGAGATAAATTTCACCTTGTACCAGCTCTGAGCTTTTTTAGGAGGCTATAGCTCTTGGGGTTGGGACCAACCCAAGTTCCAATACATCCTTTGTATACTTTTATGTGTTTTTGCTGCATTCCTAGAATAATTTATTCTATTTCGATTAAAATCTTACTTTGTTACTTAGGTCAATCTTGATGATTGAAATAACTTTTCATGCTTCAGGTTGATTTGATAGTTTGGTAAAGGAAAAGACCTGGAAAAAGGCCACCAAGCAATCCTTGATCTTATTTCTCCCTCCTTGGGACCATGAGCTGAGACCAAGGCATACTTGCTGCCACAAAAACATTGTTTTTGCCTCTTCATGCAATTGCTAGTGTTAGATTTTTAGTTACGGAAGTTGATACCAGTTCTACTTGCATGTTTAGAATCTATTCTTGCTTAGCTTCCATATTTATCTTACATGATTTTCCTCCAATAAACTTTTGTTCATCATGTTTCTGGTTTTTAGGTCAAATTAGGTCAAAATAGCTAGATTTTTGGTTTTCCTAGTCTTTGTTGACCAGTTTTGGAAAATAGTGTGTAGAACACCTTTGATACCTCCCTACCTACCCTTCCTCCATCATACAATTTTCTCCAACCCCTAATCCAATATTCCTTCCATTCTTTTGCAATTTTCCCACTTTTCCCTAATTTCTACATTCTTGTGCACCATTGCTCCCTCCATCCTTGAACAACTGTTATCACCTTAATCACTCCTTAGCCTCATTCACCAGGTACTAGACCCCTTAATATCCTTATCTAACCTCCATTTCCACTTTCCCACCGTTTTTCCACCATAAACCCTCCAAAATCCTCTTTCGGATCTTCCTGTAGAACATCCTGTAGAACCCCTGCTGACTTCCTGTAGAAGTTCACGTGAGCAGTTTTTTGAGATCCGATCACTGTGAAACTCTCTGGAAGGGTGTTAGGGACTACTTAGGCCCTCTTCTCACCTTCCCAACCTATTGAAAGTGCCCACTCCATTTCCTTTCAACCATCAACCCCTGCACAGTAAAAAATAGTCAAAGCACATGCATAATAATTCTGCGAAATTACTCAAAAATAGCGAAAGATGTTTTCTTCATATTTCTCTTTAGAAGTAGCTTATTCACATGCATTTTACCTTTCCAATAGTCAATTGCATCCAATTCCACCACTTTCATCTCTTTTCTTGCACCAGTAGGGTTAGTCAGTAAAACTAGGGTTTGCTAGGGTTTGCGTTTCTTTTCAGCTTTCAACTTCTTTCTCCAAGTAGACTAGCCTCCTTTGAGTTAAATTTCATCCATCACAGTTAAAAGCTTCTTCTAAAAGCTCATAGATGTTGGCTTAAGCTCCTAGTGGACTTGTGTCAGCTGATCAAGTGACAGCCTGCGGCAAGAGCTAGTACTTGTGCATATAGCACCGTCACTTCCAAGTTTGTTACGAACAACTGGGTTGATAAATGTAAAGAAGGGAGTCCCAAGAGTTGCAGCATCATTGCTGCAATACTAGAGCCCACCACAATGTTTATGTAAAAATCAAATTTTCTTATGTTGATGTGTCCCTTATGAGCTACATGATATTTTTCTAAGCCATTTTGTTGCATCTAGTCAATAGGCCTACAAACCAAATCAATCAAGATCCATGAAAATCTTGTCATCATCCATACACATAAACATGCCTCTTCTAAATTCTTGAGTTTGTAGGTCTGACTACTTCAAATCAATGTTTTTTTATGCCCAACACATGTTGGCCCTTTAGGTACCTACATTCAACAAAAAGCTACTCCATTATGCATTAGCGCTGATCACCAACAGGTTGTCCCTTGTTAGGGGTGTGATTATTCTAGAAATTTGGGAAAAAAAATACCAAATATTCCTCTTCCAGATGATTCTAGGAGTTGTTTCAACCATTTATCTTGGATAAGAAATTTCAATCCTATCTTATCCTACCTTTGATATTTCACCTCTTATCCTTTGGGTCCATCCTCCCATCAATAGTGGATCTCAAGCCTAGAATGGTAAATTGATAAGAAATCCTCAACTACCACACTCTCCTACATATTTACAACCATCTACAACATCAGAGTTAGCTTTTGGAGACTGATCATGCCCTCAGGTTGCTGCCTTGAATCTGAGTCATCATATTAATGTATTACACTGAATTTGAGGTGTGCTTTGTGACAAGGAAGGATTAGTCAACTTGGGGAGATGTCTACAAGGTCAACTATTATTCTTGGTTGTAAACTCTCTCTCGTTCTTATTAATAGGAAGATTATCATTTTCCTATGTGTTATGTTATGTTTACATTCATATGTTTCAATTCTTTGTTTATCCATTGAAAAGAGTAATTGGATAATGCTAAATAGATGTCATGGATATTTATCTTGTTATTATTGTATGTGCATGTTCTAATTATAGAAATTAGGGCTACAATTGGAGCATACAAGTCGTGAGGAGATTAAAGCTTGCGACAAATTCTAAGTAATCCTCTTTTCATTCTTCTTTGTCTCTAAGGGAAATTTTATATTTTTTTCTTTATGTTGTTCCAGTCCAGTCCAGTAGGTCTAGGGAATAAACTTGTGTTCGTAGTTGTAAATTCCACATAAAAAATTGGCGAATCCGTTGGGGATCATTTCTTTCCCTTATGGTTTCCTTTTCCCTAATACTCATTTAACCTCTTAAACAAACCTTCATTACCTCACTCAACCTGAATTGACCCTTGGAAGACATTTTCTTAAGCTTCATTTGATTTTTTTGTGGGAACTTGGCCTTTACATTGATCATTGCACCCCTTGGTTTATAGACAGAGTATTGGAGTGTTGTCTGGCCTTATTTGTACCTATGTTAGAGAACATTGGTAGCCTATACACACTTGTAGTAACCCCTATTTCATCAAAAAAATTCATTTTTATAGTCTTCTCTATGATTAACATTGTTCAAGTTGGTCCTCCTTGTGTTCCTAAGTGTGTCTCGATCTTTCAACAAACTTCATATTTTTTTATTTTATTTTAGAGTTCCTTTCATAAGAATTTGTTTAGATTTTTCTTTGTTCTTATCAATAAGGTCATTAGAAAATTCATTGCTTGATCATTGGATTTATTAAAGGAATTGGTGTTTCAGTCATCATTATGAATAATTTCTTTACCAATGATTAGGAAAATATCTTAGTTTTTGTCTGAGAATTAAGTGGAATCAAAAATAAAAATCTTGTTCATCATGCATTACATCTAGGGTTTTGTGTGAAATTGGAATTCAGAATAGTTATATTAGGGGAATTGATTAACAATATTTCTTGTTACACCTTATATGTTGCATACTCTTTGTTTTCTTGCCTTCCATACATAGATATTTATTAAAAAGAAAAGTTTCACTTTATCATGCTAAATTGAATTCTTATGATATTAAGGTGAAATTCGTGGTGAGCCATGAAAACCAAAACATAATTCAAGATAAACTCTAAAATTTACTAAATCAACCTAAGGAGGATTTGTTACATTAATGCAAAGATTTAGAGGTCTAGGCTAGAGATGTGTTCTGACTTCTTAAAATGTAGGAATTGTCATTTCTTGTCGGTGTCACAATCTGGGGTTGATATCTCGTTCCTTGTATATAAGTGTATTGGATTGTCCTCCACGTACCTTCGGGTATATTAGATGGCCTCAAAAACCTTTTTATTAATGAGGCCTCTATTTTCTTCATTTTCCATTATTTTCCTTCAATTTCCTCCTCACATGCAACATGTGACCTTTCACATTCCCTTTCTCCTAATTTCCATTATTTTCATAAGTAAATTGCCAAAAATGCAAATTTTCCTTTCCAAAACCTTTGTCATTTCATTTTCTAATTTCATTTAGATAAAAAAACATCGAGTGATTCCCACTAGGATATACTTTCCCAACATTTAGCTTGGAATAAGTGTCCCTTAACCGTGATCTTATTTTTCCTTTATTAAATTTTATTACATGAAATTTTAACAAGGGTCTGTTACAGATCCCTCCCCCTGGAGGAATACCTTACTCAGTGTAAAACCACACCGAGACCTTAGGAAAGCTCCTGAAAATAAACATACTTCTGATGGAGCTTTATAACTTAGCTTGGTGTAGTATTTACAATGAATCTCCAACTCAAAAGAAAAACATCATGACAAAATCAACATATAAGAACCATAACGCTTATTGGAGATTTGTAGCATAGCTCTTAGGGGTATTTACATCCATGTACATATGTACATATACCAAAAAATTAACAAAAAATATGCCACACATCTACCAAACATCATACCAAAATTTGTTTGCCACCACCAACAAATAAAGAAGGATACATGGCCCGCATTTGATCCATCATCTCCCATGTAGCTTCTTTCAGCCCAAAGTGCTTCCATTGCACTTTCACTTTCTTTATGGTTCTATTCATAGGCACGAGATTCTTTTGCTACAATATGCACTGAGGCTCCACCTAGAATTCTCCTTCTTGTTAAACCTACAATACAAACCAAACAATAACATGGACAACATCCTTTATATACCTTTTAAGCAATAAAACATGGAAAACATCATGGACTTTAATTGTTGGAGGGAACCCAAGTCGATAGGCCACTGGTCCAATCCTCTTAAGGATATCAAAAATCCCACAATACCGTGTTGCCAACTTAGGACATGATCCAATCCTAAAAGAGCTCTTCTTGGGCTTGATGTGTAAATACACCTGCTCCCCAACCAAAAACTCTTTGAATGCCCTATGTTGGTCTTCCTAACTCTTCTATCTACCTTTTGATGCCTTCATATTCTTCTCTGTAGCCTAAATTTCTTGTTCCATGTCTGCCAACATACCTAGCCCAATACATACATTGCTCACTCGATCACTCTAGCTGATGGGAGTGTTAGAGTCGGTCTGTTCAGCCCTCCATCAGAGATCAAAACCTCTTTTGTTGCATTTCATTTTTAGGAGTCCCGCCCAGTCATCTGCATTCCATTAGGTGCATGGATAATCTGACGAGAGTGGTTTTCCTCATGTTGGTCATGTCATTTACCTGTTGGTTCATATTTGTTCCTTTTTTAAAAAAAAGGCATACACAGTCTTCTTTTCATTAAAATTTGCAAAATATTGTCTTTAGGGTTTCATGGTCAAAGAGGTGAGGGCTCCTTTAGGGTTTCGTCAATAAATGTGTCGAAGTGTCCAATAATCACCAACAGGCATGAGGAGGTTTCATTATCAAATAATTTCATCACCAAGTGTTCGAAATTGTGTAAAAACAGAATTTAGCATTTATTGTGTAAAAATCATGTAAATTTTGTTTTTCTCATTGTAAATTTCTTCATCTGCACCCTGGTTTCTTTCGTTAGCCTAAGAAGCTCCAACACGTACAAAAAACAAGCAAAGTTCAGCTCATTTGGTTCATCGACAAAGCCAAAAGGTGAAAAAGTCCAAAAAAAAACAGAGTTTGAAATCAAGTCATTTTGAAAACATTGTAAAAGTGGGTGTCATGAGCCAAAATCTTAAAAGCTCTTGGCCTATAATCTATTTCTTCATGTCATAAGCTCATTTGCAAAAGAGAAGCAAGATAGAGAAAATTTGATGAGCAATTGAGCAATTGGGTGAATTTGGACGAAAATCAGCCGCCGCGGCACACTGAGCAGGAGGCACGGCGCACTGGGGAGGCACGACCCATTGGGTATGCTACGCAACGCATATAGATAAAGGCCTGAAACTGCTAACACTTGCTCCAAATTGCCAATAACAAGCACGAATTTTCTAGGTAGAGTCTTCATCTTTGTGTTTCATCCAAGTTTGTGGTAGGGTATGGTGGTTGATGGATGGTAATGGTTTAAACAAAAACATCAAACCCTACCTTTTAAAATACCTCAAGGAAACTTGCTGCTAGGGTTTAAAACCACTATTTTGTCACCAAGCTCCTTCCCTCATCTCATTTTCCTTTTGATTCCATCATTCCCTAAGTTCCCCTATCCCCCTAAGTTCATTAAATCCCCTACCCCAAATCCCCTTTCCCAAATTTCCTAATGTAAAATCCCCAAACCCTAAACCTATACAAAAAATCCTAACCGTATACAAAATTCCCATAACATCCCATACTTCCCTAACTAAGTCTACCCCATATTCCCAAATTTCCCATTAGTTTTCCCCTCTCCTAATAGTCCCTTGTTTCACTATTTTCCCCTTGGTGACAGAGGTCAAGCACATCACCAAAAGGCAGTCCAACACATTTTTCATAGATCAACACTTGTTTCATCAAGCCACTTTGTCTATCAGTAGTTATGGCATCCTATCATTCATCTGATTATGAAGTAGAGACCCAAAGTGACTCACCCATGGAGGAACATGCACCCCGGAGGCCTCATAGAGGTGGCAGACATATCAAAGAAGAACCAACCACCCTTACTGAATTGCAGGCCTGCCCTCTTGCCGTCTCTTGTTTCCAGTATTAGTCATGTTATGAGTTTTGTGAGAAAGTTTCTAATATTCAGTTTCATCATGAGTTGGCTCGTCTATTTGTACTACATTTACATGGTGATCAATCCACTTTAGCTGGTGTCACCTTTACACTTACACCATAATCCATCTCAATAGCAACCGGAATACCTAGCATTGGAGAACCATGGAACAAGAGGCAGAAAGTTGACTAGCAACACTATGAACTGTACATCAAGCCCGGCTTTTTGAGACAGCTCAAGAGAGTGTTTCCATTTCGGTACCTTAAAGATGAATATGCTCCACTAATGAAATTAATCATGAAGTATTTCAGCTGTGAGGGGCGGTTCTCCCGCTTGTACGCTTATCACATTATACTGCTGATGGATTTCACCCAGGTACAAATGATGAACATCCCTTACTTCATGTGCCGAAACATAGAAACAATGACGACCCTTGTGCAACACAAGACCCCTCAGCAGCAGTTTAACAATTTACCATTTTGCTCTCATTAAAATTGTGGTGGTTCATCATCTTCGATTACAAGTCATTACTTGGGATGAATTCATCTCTCATGAGTTTTTTTTAGCTTCACAGGGACCTTCAGAGGCTGGGCATGAGACAAGTGGATCCCCTTATCAACATGAAGGACATGAGACTCACACTGCTACTATGCCAGTTTTCATTACTTACCAGAAGGGCACGAGACAGTTATTTGCAACAACAAAGCGAGTGTTATCTCCACTTGAGGTGGAAGGGGCCTCGCTTCCGACATCGGCACCATAGGTACACGACAAAGGCAAGAGGCCAATGCCAGATGAGGGGCCTTTAGGTGAGCGTGACTTTAGTCTTGTTCAGGATGACGATACAGATATGGGCCCGCAAAGTGCAAATCTTAGAGAGATCATCCAGGAGCAGGAAACAGAGATCAAAGCCTTGTCCCTCAACTTGGAGAGGGCTAAGTGGACTATGAAATATTTGGAGCAGATAAATAAGCAGTTTGAAGAACAGTAGGTGATCATGGAGTTACAAACATCAAGGAGAATCGCCAAGCTTCCCAAAGGAGGAGGATTGAATTCACTTCATTGGAGCAAGAGATTAATGATGATCGGGAGTCTTGGCTCAAGAGAGTCAACATCCACTTGGAGAGACTGCTGGACAAGGCCGATAGAGGCAAAGCATTTCTGAGAAACATGGCTATCCACTACATGGCGCGGAACAAGGTTTGCAAGGCACGAATAAGAAATTTAAAGGCAAAACAAAGGAAGGCATGAAAAAGGCGAAAGAGACAAAAATAGCATGATCGACCCTAGATATTGGCTGAGGCATCCTTGGCCCATCATAGCTCTTGATAGAGAAGGTCCAGCCCAAATTTCAAGAAATTTGGAGCAATGTTTGCATTTTGAAAACTTTTGCACTAAAAAGCAAGGGTTTCCTCCCTATGCGCCGCGCCACGTGGCGCGCGCTTTTGCTAGGGAGCTCCAAATTACAAAAAAATTGCATTTCTAGATTTGGCATGAAAAATGATGGTTTCTTGTTCATGGCCAAGAAATTTGGGCAAGTTTTGGGCTCTCAAAGAGGTCAAAAATACTCAAAAAATGACCTCACGGCCCCTATTTTGAGACACAAGAAGCAGTCTTGGGATATTGAAGTTTTGGAGGGGCAAATGACATCTAAATCTAGACATTCAACTTGGGTTGAAACGTAGACAGGCAAGGCTTTCCAACGAGCTATCATGAGCTCAATTTGGACTTCGAGAGCAGCCTAAAAATCAGCTCCAAAGCTGTGCTATGCATATAGGTTTCAGGCGCGGCACATAGAAGATTTTTGCCTATTTTTCACTCTTCAGCTGAGAAATTCGCCCAGTTTCACTAGTTTCACTTTTTCATGTAAATCTTGACCTACCACGATGTAATTTCATAACCATGATGTAATTTTGGTACATATTTACTTGTTCTAGAGGATTCATTCACTAAAAAGTGGAAATTAAATGAATGAATTAATTTCCTTTCATATAGAGGCAAATTGTTTGAGTGCCTATATTTCAGTGCCTTATTTAGAATTGGTTGAAACAACTCCTAGAATGATGAGCTCGACCCATAGAGGCATGGGATGGGTTAGGATGGTCTATATCATGTATTTTCTGATTCATTTTCAAGGTTGGACACTTGGGATTGCTTGGCATTTTATTGTACATTTGATTTCTGCATTTTTGGCAAAGGAAAGACCAGGGTTTTGCAGCATTTGTTGGGATCTCTGTGGCTCTATTTTTTGATGGTGTTTGTCTTCATGCAATTGTAAGTTCATTTATGTTTCATGTATGCCATTTCCCTTCTCTTTGCTTATGAAATTAAGCAAATTGAGTGACAAAGGTAGAATTCATTAACTTGTTGTCCTCTCCCTGTTAGTTTTGTTTAATTCTCAATGTTTTCTTTAGTTTGAAGAGGATTCTTGGTACCTTCTTGCCCTCTTCAGTTCCTCAGCAGTCTTTTCTATCCATTTCATTTAATCTAAAGCATCAAAACTATTGCCTACCTTGCCCCAACCGGAACTCTGCAAAAATTTGGCCTCATCCTAGGACCCAAATTTGCCTTTCCCTTGATTGCAACAAAACCCCCTAAAAACTCAAATTAAATCCTTGCACTTCATACCTAGCCTAAGACCATTTGTTAAATCAGTCATCTCAAGCCCCATCGATTATCTTTTGCTGAGATTGACCCAGAGAGAGCCCTCTCCTGCCCTCATAGGGCTGGCTACGAGGCTGAGCGTGGTTTGATGTGGACCTAGAAGCTTACCTTTTCATCTTGAGGTAAATCTAGGCTCTAACAGGGAGTATTACAAATCTGCACATACATTGTTGTTGTCATTTTGTATTTTTGAGGTTGAGGGATTAAACACATAAGAAATCAACAAAACCACTTTGGAAGCTTAGATCTAGCCCTGCCAGCTTCAGAGAGGGATGTCTTTGTTTAATTTAACATTGTTTTAGTGTAAGTTTTAGACTAGCTATGATTGTACTTGTTTGTTTTCTTTGATTGGTTTGGTTGATTTGAGTGTTATAATTGCATTGGGCTATGACGTGTATAAATTAAATTGGGTTTTGTATCAGTTTTTTCGAGGAGTTCTCACAGGGAAAGCTAGGTTGCACTAATTGGATCTTTTTCTCAATTAAATGAATTGTGGAATAGCTAAATTGCAAGGTTCAGAGGAAACCAAGGAGAAATTAAGAATTCCTTGATCTGATTTGAGTGGAAAACATTAAAATTAACAATAGCCAAAATAGGGCGCTCTAAAGAATGAATCCTATTTATCATAGTTTTTTTTATTAATTCATATTTTTATAACAACAGAGCAAGAAAAAACAATGTTTAGACAAATAGATAGAAGAGACACATTACCTTTCAGTACACCATATGAATCTTGTGAAAGTTCCCTGTATTATTGATGATCTAGTGCTTTGAAAATTACAATATGCAGAAGGAAATTACATTCGCAAATCAACACTAATACTTCAAACAATGAAGTAATAAAAAATACAATAATGCTTCACAAAATCATTGTCAAAACGACAATGTATTATTAGTCGAATTACAAACTAATATCATCTAATCTTGACAAAAGAATAGGCCAAGTACGCTATTGAGGAAAGTGATGGCCCTATTTGGGTGGTTTATGTTGCTGAGTCATCCAAAACATAATGCAATGCTGAACTGAACCTTGCACTGGCTGCAGTACTGGAAAAATATTTCACTGCTCCCGAGTTATTCCTTAGTCTAGTAAATCAAGGAATTGTTCCCATCTCTGTTCATCTGGCACTATTAACTGTGTCACCCAGCGGTAGATTTCATCTACCTTTGTATATTTAACAAAAGTTGGCTTCACAGTGAAAATATGTTTTAGCTCATTCTGCACATGGAAGTTGTTTGACATGGTCTCCAGAAATGCCTTTGCTGGCATAATCCCTTTGATTCCACTAAACTCAATGCTGCTTTTGACTACCTCTTTTATCTTCAGGATATAGTCCTCTTGAGTGATTAGCTTGTCATTGATGACATAGATACTGGGCATTCCTTTATTCATTAAGGTTTCAATCATGTTTGTAAATATGTTCACCTGTAGCTCCAAGGTCTCACACCTTTCCTCCAACTTGTCAATAAGATTTCTTTTAGTCAATAATTTCTTGGCTTCCAGAATGGTGGCAGTTCTGTCACTAACTCCCACTTCCTCTAGGTCATATCTAGACATTGAATTTAAGAACATGATAACATTGGCAACTTCAGTTTGCATTTCTCCTAGTTTTTCCCTTCCTTGCATAATAGTCTCAGTGGCCTTCCCTATTAACTACTTTTGTTGGAATATAATTTGGATAGAAGGCCAAATCTCATTCATTGAGTCAAGTATGTTCATCCAAATTATTTCCTTCGCTTGGGCCAAGGTCTGCCCAATAGATATGTCTCTCTCTATTTGATGCAGCTTTTCCAAAGTCCTCTGAGATTTCTCCAATTCAATAGTCTAAGCAGCTTCAGCTTGGCCTTATGGACTTCCAAATCTTTCAGTTGGTTCTGTAAGGTCTCAATTTCCTTGGATTACAAAGACATATTTTGCAATTTTTGTGTGACTTGTTCAACATTGGTAGTCTAAGTAGAAGTAGTAGGTGCAATAGTTGTTCCGGTTGATGGTGTAGTATACCTAGGGGGGATAGTATGGGGTATAAAGAGAGGTACCCAAGGGAATAATGTAATAATGGGATGAGCCATAGTAATAAATAAAGTGGTTAGTATGTATCATGTAAGGGACCACAAGTAGTTAGCAATAATTTAATAAGCTCATTGTATTAAATAGATGATATTGAGGGACCATGGTAACGACCCATGGTATTATATGTATGAGGCCTATATAGAGGCTAGGGACTCCCCATGGAGAGATGTCAAAGATTATTGTATGAACAAGCATATGGCTTGTGGAGTGTTCTCCTTTCTTAAGGAGTGATTGTATGGTGTTATCCCACCTCAAGGTTTTGATTAATAAAGAAGCATTTCTATCTATTTCTATCTTGATATTTCTCGATTTATCTCTATTAGCATATATTTTTGGGTTAGAAATATTACAAGTGGTATAATATTGTATGAACAAGCATATGGCTGGTGGAGTGTTCTCCTTCCTTAAGTAGTGATTGTATCGTGTTACCCTACCTCAAGGGTTTGATATCAATAAAGAATCATTTCTATGTATTTATATCTTATTATTACTGGGTATATTTTTATTCTCATATATTTGTAGGCGAGATATATTACAAGTGGTATCAAAGCACTTTCTTGGGCAAAGGAGAGATTTTTATTTTTATCTTTTGCAAGAATTTTTTGGGCGGTGAGTTTTTAGATCCGATCTATAAGTGTTGGTACAAAATTTGTAGAATCTAATTGCAGATCTGTATTCTTTTGGAAAAAATACCCAATTTCAAAAATAACATCAGCCGAATTAGAGTTTGGATGAGGGAGATATCACTGATTTAAAAGTCATTTGTATTGTAGAAATTGTCTGACGAAAATTAGTGGATGGTGGATATCTAGTTTCATTTTGTCATTTTTGTGGGGAATTCTGAGAAAAAAAATCCAGATCTAAGATCCTCTTGAAAAATTACCCAATGTCAAAAAAAAGATCGGTTGAATCAGAGTCTGAATTAGGGAGATATTGCTGATTTAAAAATCAGCTGTGTTGCAGAATGTTTTTAACGAAAATTTGTGGACGGTGGATATCCAGTTAATTTCTATCATTTTGTGGGTAATTTTGAGAAATATATTGCACATCTGAGATCCTCTTAAAAAATTAACCAATTAAAAAAAATAAAATCGGTCGAATCAGAGTCCGAATGAGGTTAATATCATTAACTTAAAATCAACGTTTTTTTCGGAATGTTTTGTGATGGCGAGATAGTTGCAGCATGAATATAAAATTTCAGTGCCTAGATCAACATTTCTATCACATGGGTAGATGCAGAATGATCATTCCATTTCTGAAAATAGATCATAATAAGGATTCTGAGAAATATTGACTAAACTGTGGCCATTTTAAATTTTTGCCAAGTAAGTGAGTTTTTTTTAAAACCCTCTTCATTGCTTCTAGCAATATGTTTTCAAGAAAAATGATGGGCTGACTATTGAAAATTTTATATGAGAAAAGAAAGTTGACTTCCCAGGGTATTGGAAGGGTATTATTTGAAATATGAGGCTGTTATATGGTGGAAATCACTTAACACTGAGATTGCGAAGTTATGTCCTACTGACGAAATTGAAAAACCATTTTTTGACAAATGGTCTCATACTCGAAAGTAGGAAACCAAAAAAGCTAGCAAAGACTTTATTTTTACAGGAAAGAAGGAAACAAAGAAACTTAAATGGTTATATTCTACTGGTATCTCCTTATTACAGGTTCATGGATTAATTCAGAAGGAGAAGATCATTGTGTCTATAAATCCTAGTTGCAAGCATAATTTTATCAATGGTAATTTGCAAAAAAATTGCAAGTTCTAGCAAAACACATTGAAAACACATAGGTTGATAATGAGGATGTTCAAGTTTATAACGAATTGAAGTTTTCTATGGATAATATATGCTGCATTGTGATTTTTATACTTCAGATATGGATAACATGGATGTTGTTTTGGGATATCCTTGGACGGAATCTGTGGGTACTACCAATATTAATGTGTAGAAGAAATTCATGAAGCTCTAGTATAAAAAGAAAAAAATTACATTGCATGATATTTCCATTAGGACCCAAGCAATGACTATGGAGGAAAAATCACAAATCTTTAATGACATTGACACATTAGATGATGAGTCTTTGATGGTCGACAACCAAATACAAACATCAAACCAGGTACCAGAAAAACAGGTAGAGTCCAAGGAGGCTAAAGAAAAAAATGTTACAGGTACTAATACATCAAATGAGGACTCTATGGTTGAAGTAATATTGGAAGATAAGCAACAAAAACAAGCACCACAACATATACCAGATACTAATTAGGCTCTATTAGGTGGTGAATTAAATAAAGTTACACTGTTGGTTAAAGCTTCAACATATCACCACCCACATCACCCCGCAAGAAAACAACCAACACGATGGCAACAAATTAGCCACAAGGACAACATGCCTCGCGTGACAGATAGAGAGGGGCTACGATCCACTTGCTACACATCAACACAAAAGATCTGCCAAGGTTAATTTCCATCTGAAGCGAGTGAGACACCAGCTAGATCAAGGGTTCACCTTTCTCTGAGATGGGTAGATGCACGTGCATGGTATCAATGGACTACTCTTTTAAGTAGATATTATTATTTTTTTCTTCTCATGTTTCGGGAGGAAAACACGTTTAAGAGGGGTGGAATGTTGTGTACCTGGGGGGATAGTATGGGGTATAAAGAGAGGTACCTAAGGGAATTATGTAATAATGGGATGAGCCATAGTAATAAATAAAGTGGTTAACTTGTATCATGTAAGGGACCACATGTAGTTAGCAATAATATAATAAGCGCATTGTATTAGATAGATGGTATTGAGGGAACCATGGTAATGACCCATGGTATTTTATGTATCAGGCCTATATAGAGGCTAAAGACTCTCCATGGAGAAATGTCAAGGATTATTGTATGAACAAGCATATGGCTTGTGGAGTGTTCTCCTTCCTTAAGGAGTGATTTTATGGTGCTACCCTACTTCAAGGTTTTGGTCAGTAAAGAATCATTTCTATCTACTTGTATCTTGTTATTTCTCGGTTTATCTTGATTATCATATATTTTTGGGTCAGATATATTATAGATGGAAGTTGAGAAAGAGGTACAACATCCAAGGGAACAATGGCTATCTTCAACCTATCTTCCTCCTTGTTGATCAACTTTTCCAAGTCTGCTTCCATTTTCCTGATTTGTATGTTTTAGTCAATAATCAATTTCATCATGTCTTCTTTTTCAGCTTCACCTTCTTCAACATCCTTCATCATTGGATATTTTGTACCTGATAGCTTGAGCTATATCCTCAATGATGTAATGTCAAATTTTTTTCTTCTTAATAATTTCCTTAGTGCCAATAACATCCTTAGCGTCATACCCTATCTTAATCACTAGGTCTTCTAAAGACTTCATCCTGTTGTCTTTAGCCAACAAGGACACCTTCTCCATCTTTAACTACGACTGTACATTTGCAAAAGAAACCTGCAATTTGGATAAGGACATGGAACTATTAGTCAAAGTGGAGGATATCATCTCACCAGTTTGTTTGCGCATCTCCATTTGATCAAATGGGATGTTTGTCCTTTGTACTCAACTCAAAGGTGGCGCTCTTATAGTTAGATGCTGATTTGGGTTGTGAAGTCTGGGCCTCAAGAAAGGCCATCTTCATTCTGCCATGTTCAATATTAAACACTGACAAAAATCTACTTTGTGAATTGGAAGTTTCCTTCCAGAATTGGTTGTAGGTGTTGTTCAATATTTCATTCTTGAGCTTCATTTATCTGTATCTATCAAACATTGTCTTCTCTTTTTCTATTTAGATGATGAGCTTCATCACTGGGTAACTATATGGACCTTAATTCACCTCCTAACTTAGCCAAATCAACTATTCTCACAATTTATTACATGTTTTGATTATATTTTGTTTAATGAGATGAATCAAAGTGAGATATTATGCCTAATGGAATAATGTGCATTGAATGCAGGTTTGTGAGAGAAAATCAGGGAATTTTGGCAATATTAAAGACTTAAACGTGAATGGGACAAGGAAGAGAGGATGTAGTAGGTAAATCCTCCTCATTTACTCCTCTGTCATTCAAGTATTCCTCCATCAATCACACCAGTTCAGAGTACAAGCGACCAAGTTATGAAGATCAAAAGGCAGTCGAGGAAGTGATAGTCAAAGAGTTATTTCATCTTGAGTTTGGGAGCTGAGCCTCCCTATATTTAAGGAAGTCTTTGGAGACTTCAGTTTTATAAATAAAGAGGCCTAGAGCCTCATTAGGATTCAGTTTTTTTTTTGTAAAAACACTAGTTATTTTTGAGGTCTAGACTTCTGGAAGACATTGCTATGGAATTTTCTGTTTTGATAATGAGAATGATCTTTTTTCTTGATCCAACATTGTTAAACACACATGGGGAGCGAGAGGAATATGAAAGATAAATCATGCAGTACATATTTTATTAACAGGAAATATACATTTATAGTACATTGTTGTGACCGTTGGGATTCACATCCCAAGGTCTCTTGGACTCCTTTTTTCCATTCGGCTTCCACACTAACCGATTGAGGATTAGGTGTCCAACATTCCCCCCCTTAATCCGAAGGGTTATGTATGAGTCCAAGAAGAGAGTTGTAATACAAAATGTGCAAAAATGCATGGTAGCACAAGGCTAAATGTGCTCTATGAAATGTTGGTATAAAGGGCGGTGGTTTAAGGATGAGCACCAACAATGGAACGCTTAGTGTAGTTCCCGAAACTCTTCCAAAACTGGAAAGAAGCTGAAATATTCTGCTAGAGGAAGTGCTCTTGTTGTTTTGAAGAGGGAAACCTTCAACCATGAAAGGGAGGTCTCACCCCGCATAAAAGGGAGAACTTCAACCTGAAAAGGGAAGTCTCATCCTGTGTCAGTTTGAGGATGACCAACAACTCTTGAATGCTTAATGCAATTCCTGGAACTCTTCCAAAATTGGTAAGAAGCTGGAGTCTTCTGCTAGAGGAAGTGTTCTCAATTTTGTTCCTGGAATACTTCCAAAGCTGGCAAGAAGCTGGTGTCTTCTGCTAGAGGAAGTGTTCTAGCTTGCCAACTGAAGTCATGTTCACGGGCATCTTTGTCTCGGCTACAACTCTGAAACTGGTGTGGCAGGTTCAGGCTCAGACTCGCTTGATGTGGCTTTGAAGCTTGTAGATGACCATCATTTCCCCCCCGGTCAGATACAAGGTGAGATGATGGAGAGAACTCAACTGCAAGATTGTTTAATACTCTAGAACAAGTTATGACATGTGTTTGGAATATCTTCTTGGTTGTTGATGCCCATTGCCAAGAAGCGATCCATCCTAGATGAATCTTTGTTCTTGCAGGATGTTTGTTTCTGAAGCATCTATGGGGAAGTCTCATCCTGTGATGGTTTAAGGATTACCAACAACTCTGGAATGCTTAATGCAATTCCTGGAACTCTTCCAAAACTGGCAAGAAGCTGGAGTCTTCTGCTAGAGGAAGTGTTCTCAATTTTGTTCCTTGAATTCTTCCAAAGCTGGCAAGAAGCTGGTGTCTTCTGCTAGAGGAAGTGTTCTAGCTTGCCAACTGAAGGCATGTTCACGGGCATCTTTGTCTCTGGCTACAACTTTGAAACTGGTGTGGCAGGTTGTGGCTCAGGCTCGCTTGATGTGGCTTTGAAGCTTGTAGATGCCCATCATTTCCCCCCCTGTCAGATACAAGGTGAGAAGATGGAGAAAACTCAACTGCAAGACTGTTCAATATTCTGGAACAAGTTCTAACATGTGTTTTAAATATCTTCTTGGCTGTTGATGCCCATTTCCAAGAAGCGATCCATCCTAGATGAATCTTTGTTCTTGCAGGACGTTTGTTGCTGAAGCATCTGTTTGAAGAATGGGTGGTTTTATGACAGTGCTTACATGGATGAAAATCAAAACAGTGATCTTTCAAATGGCCAACTTGATCACAGTGTTGGCATTTCACGATCTGTTGTTGTTGTTGTTGCTGTGGAAGAGAAGCAGAGTCTGGAACAGCTGAGACTGAACTGTCATGACGAGTAGGTGAACTGTCATTAATGAAACCAGCACTCTGAAACTGAATGGGCTTGGTGTAGTCTGGAATATGAAAGGACAAGTCCTTATCATATCCAAGACCGGTTCTGTGCTTGTTGTGGACACGCTGTTCCCAAGGTCTGATGATGGGCTTGGGAAGTGCAGACTGAACTTCTGCATCTGCATGTACAACTGCTGCATTATTAACTTGCTGCTGATGGGTGGTTGTCTCGATGTTCTGAACAAAAACAGGTTCAGAATAACTTCTCTGTTTTAATTCTTCTTGCTGTAGCTGTGATTCAAGCTGCAAAAAATCAATATTTTCCTTTGCATTTTGTAGACATGTTGAATTTCTGAGAGAGAGGCTTTGCTGATTTGGAATGTGTCATTAGAAGTAGATTGTATTAGAGTTTTCAAAAACTCTAATACTTCACCAATTTGATCCATTTTCCCAAAAGAAATGCAGTGTCTAACTGATACTTTGAGTTCCTCAGAAAGCTAGAAGCTTTTTGGAAAGATGAAAAATACAAATCTGGAAAATAAAGAAACCGATGCCCGAAAGAACCAGGAAGCAAAGTCAAAAGCAGCATTAGCCGGTAGCCACCGCTTGTTTTAACTGTGGCAAACGGAGACAAAACGACGAGATGCGTAGACTTCCTCTTACAAGCCTCCACGTTAAATTCTCGTAGGAATCACAGGTATGATAAGGAGATTTCGACGATGAAACCCACTGATATCATGGACAAACAACTACGTTCCACAGTAATTTTGCGAATCCAAATGCGTCTTGTCTGGTGCACAGGGTTAAAATAAAAATCTCAACTTGTGCTCTTTCTTGATGTAGTTTTGTCTGAAGGATTCATTCTTAGCCGGGATTGGCGTTCCATTAAGATTATGGCGGTATCCAACGTTCTTCTGCTTCCAAGATTTGAGGTTTCTTCTTCCTGCACAACTTTTTCTTCTTCTCCAACAGGCACTGAAAATGGTTTTGGTGGAATTCAGCGGTTTAATATACAAGGCTTCACGGTTTTGTCTTGAAATTATGGAAGATTATGGGGTGCGAAGCATAGGTTTTACAGGGCACAACCGAATGGTAGAAGATTTTATTGCAGCTGGACGAAAGTTTGCTCTGTTCTCGAGCTTAAACAGACCAACAAGTCGCCGCATTCGAACCGCCGACCCCAGGCATCCGAGAGAGTGAACCTGGAAGAGATATCAGCTGAGGGAGGTGTTAACGCTGTAGATCCAATGGATGACTGTACAAGCGTCGAGGAGCCGGAGTGGATGACTGTACAAGCGTCTAGCAGTGATATGTGATTGAAAATAAAATAAATTCAAGATTCAACACAAGTTGCCACCAAGAGGTGAATCGACATCAAGCTGAAATTCATCCCCCTGCCATTGCCAGGACTAATTGAAGGACATCTTCAGGACCTTTTCCTCAAACATGGAGCTGTTATGTCGCACTTCCTCGGTAATCAAAACCTGAATCATAGCCGCCGTTTCATCGGCCTCGTCCCGGGCTTCTATGGCCTTGTCCCTCGCCGCAATCGCTGCCTCGGAAATCTTCTGGACAATTCAAAGGATCTTACAAGAGAAATCGATAACAATATATATCTACTAAACAATGGAATAACGCTCTCGCTGAGCGGAGGATTGCTGACAAATATTTGTAAATGTCGGTCTGAAAAACGCCATTAAGGAAAACGAGGAAGCCTGTGAAAATATGTTCAAAAACAGAGAAATTATTTATTTAGTGCAAAGAATTAGTCACCAACAGAATCTCTGGTTTACAGTTCATCTAGAGAGGTTCTGGTACAGGCCTCTGTCACCACACCATAGCCAAGAGAACACCCCTGGGTAGCATCAGTCTGTACAGTAAGACGAGTACATGGTGTACTGTTATAATAAGAATGTCTTGTTTGGGGCGGCATTCATGGATAACCACTATCCTGTGCGCAGTGCCTTTTCTGTTATCAACAAGGTGCTGGATGAGTACCAACAGAACTTTGGTGATTCCTGGAGGACTGTTTAGTCGGATGCAAACCAATCTTGGCCCTACTTAAACGATGCTTTGACTAAATTTCAGGATCCAGAGGAGGCGGATAAACTCCTGAAGATCCAGAGAGACTTGGATGAAACCAAAATCATTCTTCATAAGACTAATGACAGTGTTCTTGCAAGAGGGGAAAGACTGGACTCTCTAGTGGAGCAAGCCAAGAAAACAAACCAAAATCATTCTGTTACAAGCAAGCCAAGAAAACAAACCAAAATCATTCTGTACAATATTGTAATATATGGTATCATAGGAGATACCCCGCTGAATCAATCAGCGCGTTGAACAGTCATTCAATAAACCAAACGTTTATGAATCAATCAGAGCGCATTCAACTTGCGTATCTCTGCAGTGGCCTCAGCGCCAAAACCATGTCAGGCCTCAGCACTAAAACTAGAAATGACAGTATGGACAGATGTGCAGTGCTGGCAGAGGTAGGTTAGGTTATTTCAGGGCAGATACGTTATGGCAGAGGCAGTGCAGGTAATGAAGGCTAGGCCAGTGCTATTTAAGGCAACTCACAGGCCACACATCATGGCTCTGATACCATGTTAAACAGACATGGTGAGGGAGAACAATCAGGAAAGATAAAGCATGCGATTCATATTTTATTAACAATCTGATATACATTTATAGTACATTTGGTGACCGTTGGGATTCAGATCCCAAGGTCTCTTGGACTGCTTGTCCATTCGGCTTCCACGCTAACCCTTTAGGATTAGGTGTCCAACAAATATGCTAGTTGTTTGCATACCCTATGTTCTTGTCTCTTTACATGAAATCCTTCTGGTTGATACATGCAGACATTTTGATTCAAATTTCCATTAAAGAAACTTTTCTTCTCATCCATGTGACCAATAGTGAATCTTCCACCTATTATAAGCTTCTAGAGCCAACAAAACATGAATGGTAGCCTATTTTGTTGTAAGGGAAAAAGTATCCTCATAATCAATGCCTTTTCCTCTATATATCCTTTTACCATAAGCCTTGCCTTTTGCTTGTCAAGTGAGCCATCTAATTGATACTTACTCTTGTATACCAATGACTTGCAGCCAATTAATTTTGTTCCAAATGGAGGATTCACCAACTTCCATGTCCCATTCTTGTTGAAAGAATCCTCCTCCTTCTACATAACTCCTCTCAACTCATAATGAGAAACCAATTCTTTAAAGGAATTTCGTTTCAATTTAGTAGATAAATTCAATTCACAATAATATAAAACGTCCATATCATTTACACCACTTGAATGTTATTTTTCTACATGAACTCCATAGTTTTATTTTATTGAAGTTCTAGTTAATATCTTTCCAACTTCATGAGGATGAAAACTTTCAATTATTTTTATAATCTAGTTTGGACATTTTTATGATGGTCCAAATTGCTGAACTAGATGAGATGGTTCTACATTTCCATCAAGATTCATCCTTTAAATCCTCTCAATAGCATCATCCAATTGAATCTCTTTTTCTAATGAAATGCCCAGATCTTCTACATGGAGGAGTTGTTTCACTTCAAAAGTATATTCTGTAGGTTGATCCAAGATAGTGATCCACACATAAATATGTGGAATCTCATTATCAAACTCATGATATATATTCACATGGGTAAATATATCAATATGATCAAATATTTCTCAACAGTCTTCATTTTTAGTGGATTCTAAGAAAATTCACATCTTTGGAAATAATATTTTTTTAACCTCATCATAAATATGATATTCCTTGGTGGTATTTGATTACACTAAGAATATGCTCTTGTAACTCCTTGAATCTATTTTATTTCTTTTTTCGTTAGGAATTAAGGCATAACAAGTGGAGGCAAAACCCTTGAGATGCATCACTAAAGGAATGTCGTTAAACCGAATCTCATACGAAGTTTTCTCACCAAGAGCATGAGATGAACTTTTATTTATCAAATACACTACACCAAGACATATATCATCCAAAAACATCAACTTCACATTCTTGAAAAACATGGAATGTACTATATATAAGAATGCTTTGTTCTTTCTTTCTAATAAACCATTTTTCTTTGATTTTATGGAACAATGGTTTGATGTTTTATCCCATGTTAGCAAAGGTAGCTTTCAAACTCATTATTGGTATATTGTATTTTATTATCAAAATAAAGAGTGCCAATATGAGTTTGTTCTTCATTTTCAATCTATAAATGAATTTTTTTTAAGTGTTTCAAATGCTTGATATTTCTATTTCAACAAATAAGCCTAACAAATCCTAGTTAATAATTAAAAAAATTCATCTATTATCAAAGGAATAAGGAATAGGAATGGGGCCATACAAATCAAAGTGTACCAAATCTATATTTCTACATGCTCTTGAAGTAGATTAATGGAAATGTTTCTTGCAATGTTTACGAAGGATACATGCTTTAGATTGCTTCAAATTCCTTGGAATGGCAGGAAAACTATAAAAACCATTTTTCTTCAACATATGAAGATTATCATAATTGATGTGCCTAAGTCTAGCATACCAAAAGATATTGGATGGAATTGTATCTTTATCATGGTGAGAGAGGTATGCCAAATTATGTGCAAGAACATAGGTCCCTTTTAACTTCAACAATTTCTAATCCTCCCATCCTATCATGATGAGCATGTTTTCTGAAGACATATTTATTTGAAAATTTCCATCAAATATGCTAATAGAATGGCCATATTTTCAAATGTGCACAATATATAGCAAGTTCCCATACAAATAAAGAAAATAGAGAACATTGCAAAATAAAATCTAGGAATCTAAGCAATTTCAACCTAATGGTGCCAATTGTTGTAAGTTTAGGACTAGATACATCTACAAAGTATGCTACACCTCTATAGTTTCATTAAATTCTTCAAATAAGTCCCACAAAAAAATCACATGACAAGTAGCACTAGTGTGAGAAACCATGCATCTGTCCAAGAAGAAAATGAAGTTTTGAATAAATCTTTATTTATGCCAATATTAGAATAAGAAATAAGAAAAGTAGATTTAGGAGCTTAACCTTTATCTTCATTTTGATCCCGATTTATTTGATCTTCTCCAATGTGATCCTACATAATTTTTCTTCATATCCATATAGTCCACATTGAACATAGTAAAGGTCATATCTCTCACCTTGATTATGTTTATCCCCTTCCTTTGAAATTATTCTTTCCACATCCTCTCTTGCTACCTTCTCCTCTAGAAGATGACATTATTGATTCTATCCTTTTTGAGGAAGGAATATATTATTTCTAGTTGGTTGAGTTTTCTTCTTCTTGAAATATTTCTCACATTTTGTTGGCATTATGATACAGGTGTTTCCCTTTATGGCAACTCACTCATAGGTCAGTTCAGATTTGATAAACGAAAACTCACATTGTAACATGCCAATTCAGAGGTAACAGGGCATTGGTACAAAAGAACAGGTAGTTGGAACAGAGGTCTACTGATCAAAATCAAGAAGTTGAAGGAAAAGGATGTTGTAAGGTAGTTTAAGTTGTATACGCATGTTCACCTTGTCAAAACAGCGCATACACGTGGTTAATAGAACAAAAAGAGCGTATACGTATGCACATACTTTCACAAGAGGAAAAGCGCGTATGGGTCGGAAAATCAAGGAAATACAAGATTAAAGAATAACAAGGGTCAATACCATGGTATTAGCCCACAATATTGAGTGTAGTGAAGAAAACTAACACACACAAAATAAACTCAATAAAATAAACACTCAGAAATATAGAAACCAGACATGGCGGAAAAGGCCTCAGCCTTACAGCATTCCTCACATTCTCATTATTAATCAATCCAATGTACAAAGAATGATAATAGTACAAATAAATACATGAGGAAGTTGGTCTCAAGATAGTACGTCTATCTTGGACAAACTTGGCTGAGATATTTTCTCAAAAAAACACTAATCTAGGAGAACTAGTAGGAGAGAACCTCTCATCCTAACTAAACTCCCTAGTTTGAGGAACTAACTCTTAATTCTCAAGATTTGATTTATTTAATTATGATTTTTGGATTTATAATTGTTTTATTATGAGAGTGAGGCTAACATTCCCCCCCAATGATAAATCCAAAATAAGAACAAGGAACCCTCTTCCAAGTTCTCAAGTTGATCCTCAAAAACCATTTTCCCAAAAAACCGCCAAAGCTGGATGCTGAAGAAACTGCAATATGAAGAGACCATGAGTCAACTACATATCTAATTCATCTCTAAATGTTGTTTGACAACTCCATCACGTTCCAAGCCACAAAAGGATCCATCTGTCCTTTGCTTGAAACCAGCATCCTGTGTCCACTAACAAAATATGATGAACACCCACTCGCTAATGACATTGAAAAACAATTCACTGTTGCTTTTGTTGTGTTTGAAAACTGATCATGGCTGACTTTGCTATCGATCGCCCACTAGTGAATTTGTTGATGCTCACTCTGTTATCACCTAGATTTACCTCACGCTGAAGGGAGGCAACTTCCAAGGTAACCACAAACCAAACTTAGCCTTGTAGCTAGCCCTACAAGGCCGAGAGAAGGCTCTCTCCTTTAGAATCTCACTCGAGGTGACTAGATCAGGTAAGTATTTTGGGCTAGCTATAGTATCTTGAAAGGTTTTGATTGATTTTGTTGGTGATTGCTAGATCAGGAGGATCTGGGCAATTTGGGTCTGGGAAACTAAGTCAAAATTGTAGGGGATTCTATGGGGCAAGGTAGGTATGATCTTTAGCACCTTAAGATTGATGGGGTGAAATTATAGACTTGTGAGGAGCTAATAAGGGCCTGAGCAAGTCAAGAATCCTTCCTAAACAGAAGAAAACATGAAATACTGGTGTTTTCCCAAGGCAGAGCATTAAAACATAATGTATTCCACCTATATGACTTGAAAACAACCAATCAGAAGCAATTATATGAAAGAGGCTTACATAAATAACATGAGAACATATTAACAAAAGAAGAAACACATGCAAAAGGCCATACCACAGGGATCCCATAAAAATAGTTGCAACTTTAGTAGTTTCCTGCCAAAACTATTACAAAATGATAAGTGTTCAGTACATGAGCATCTAGCTGAATCAAACCCTTGAAAATGAAAAATAAAATACATGATATAGACATTTAAATCACTCATCCTAACCATCAAGGGTCGAAACCATGAGAAGAGGAGCTGTTTCAACCATTTCTAATCAAGGACGAGGAATCTAGGCAGTCAAACAACTTGCCTCTAAAAGAGGGGAAACTAATTCATTACCCTCAAAACCACTTTTATCTAATGAATCTACCATCTACTATTGTTTGAATATTAAATTCACAAACCATGGCATTATTTACATCAGCAAATTCACCTCCATGAGAGAGAAAACAAGAAAATGGTTGAAATTTAGCAAAACAGTCATCTTGAGTAAAAATGCCCTATGCACAATGCCTTTTTAAGACCACGTTTGGAGGCCTTCATGGTGTCCAAATTGGGCGTGGGATAGCTCGTTGGAAGGCTTTTCGAGTCTAAATTCCATAACATCTTTAATTTTTCAGTTTGGAGTTCATTTTCCCTGTCAAAAGCTCAATCTCCCAAGACTGGTCAAAATTGTGCAAAATGAGGCTGCCAAAATGTAGTGTGATATTGCAGTCAACTTTAGGAGGTCTTCCTCAACTTCAAATTGAGATCATGATATCTCATTTGAAATATATTTGTGTCTATCTATCATTTATCTCATCAAGAAAGTCATTTGGTCATCCTAGCTAGGAGAAATCTTGATTTCCCAAGGTCACTCCAGAAGTGCAGCAACTCTCCTGAGGCAAATGATGTTTATGATATTTCTCCAAAACCATGAGACCTGTGTAAAAACTTCTTAGGTATATGATGGAAAAAAACCTCTCTCACTTTTTTCAAATTCATCTTTTCTTTCTCATAAAAATCACTTGAATAAAACCTATCCCGATGTGTGGAACAGGGGATTTGTAGAAATGAAGGGAAATGAAGGGGATAAGGGGTTTCTAAATTCTTGAAAAAATTTCAGAAATTATGGAGGGATGTTAGGAAGCAAGGGAAAGTGGAATTTCAAAGATTGAGTGAGGGGAAGGGGTCCAAAAGGGAAAAACACAGGCCTAGCCTAGAAAATTGTCAAATTGTAGCAATATGCTAGGGTTTGTGAGAAAATGATGAATTTGAGGGATATTAGTGATGGGAAGTGTTTAAAAAGGTATATTAAGGGTAGGGGAAGGTCTTAAGAATCAGGATACAATTTTTGTTGATGATTTGACCATCCAAGAAAAATTACCTTCAAAACCCTAGGAGAGGGAAATGAGCCTTACCTAAGCACAACTGAAGCACAAACAAGGTGTAAAATGATCCATTGGAACATGAAATAATGATGACAACTCTTTGAATGATGGTACACTCAGTCGAATGGTGACATGGAACAATACTTGTGTTGATCATTGGAAAATTTATGTATTTACCATTTATTTCTTTATCTTTTCCTTTGAATCATAACTCCTTTACATTCTAAGATGGAAATATGTCAGAGAATTATGATAGAATTAAGGAGATTTGTGATTGATACAAAATAAATAATTCTTGTCTTTTTCTATGCAGAAAGTGAAGGAAATAGAAAATTATTATTCGAGAGGAAAATACAAAGAAGACGCAACTGTTCTCCCTTTGACAAGAACCATATCCAGACGACGAGATCAAGATTAGAGCGTATGGTCCAGGAAAAGGAAGAGAAAACGCGGCATCAACGCAAGAAGACAAAATGATAAGTTTGAGATCAAAGATATGGCAAATCCCTCAGGATCCTTTGATCCTGAGGGATCGCTACTTCAAGACTTATCTGTATTTTTGATACTTCCGCCTGGCCATTATAAAAAGGGACAGAGCTGGTAGCCCAAGGGGCAAATATTATTGTCAATTTGTATAACTTACTATTGTAATCTCAACTATGATCATCGACTCTCTTTAAAGAGCAATAACTATAACTATGCCATTTATGATTAATATATAACTCAGTTGTTGTTCCATTATCTGATCCTGGAGTAAACGCAGCAGTGCCTCCCTGGTGGCTAAGGGCCCGGCCCTAGTGGATCCACTTGCTTATTGTATCATTATTTTATGATTACAGTCGTGTGTGGTTTGATTTCCTTTGCATTTCCTTAATTTTCTTTATTCAATAATCTTCTGTTCCCGAACATTTCCCTGAATTGCTTTGTTATATCGAAATTATAATTGGATAGCGAGATTATTTTTCACAACTTAAAATGTCATGTTGTTCATTCTGAAATAATATTGCACTGTCTAATTTTGGTTCTGATGTTCATTTATAGATTGATATTGTTGTTCATTTACAGTTGCGATTATTGTTCATTTAGGTAGGGTTCACTTACAATTGTGATTGCTATTCATTTAACCGCCGTTCAATTATAACTACAATTTCTATTTCTTTATAATTGTGGTTAATGTCCATTATGCTAGAATAAGATTACTGATTCAATTACTCTATATTCGCTGTGCGTTTACCCTTAATTCAGTTTGTTGTTCCTTTCTTAGGTTGCTTTTCAATTCTTTTATTAGTTAAAGATTGTTGTTCAATTCCTTTCGATTAAGATCGCTGCTCAATTCATTTCTGTAGATTAACCTTTGTTGTTCAATCTTTTCAATAGATTAGTTGTTGTTCCTTTTCTTCTAATCGAATTGTTATCTCCAGCATTTGCTTTGGTGTGGATAGAAAGATCTACAACTGTAACTAACATTGACTAATGTTTTCTAAGTTCTCAGATTGGAGGTCTTGTCTATGATTGATTTTCATTTACATCAGTTTACAGGGGAAAGAGTTATCATTACTACATCCTTGGCTCATGATTGTTGTAGTTTCTTGAGTGAATGATTTAGTCACAAAGCATTTCAGTTTCTTGCTGTTCCGATTAGATTTTGTTTCCATCATTCATTTACTTTTGCACTTTAAGCACTATACTACAAAACATTACTCTTGAACAAGTGACCGTCTTAGACTGAGTACACTCTTGAGATAAAAAATCGTGCCTAGATTGATAATTAATGTAGGGTAAACATGGGTTAAAAGACACCTTTTTATCACTCAACATTTTGGCGCTGTTGCTGGGGAGAGTGTAGCCATTTGTTTCTTTTTGAAAAGAGAGTAGTGTAGGTACCTACTAGGAGAGAGTTAGGTTTTAAAAATGGAAGGTAAGAACCTGCGTACGGAGTATGTAATAGCCCTGCTCCCCTGCCTGCTTTCCTGTAGATTTGTTGATTATTTAGCATAGAAATAAGTATTTGATTTGTGTGCATGACTAAGCAGAAAAAACCTGAAAAGAATCCAAAACACTACCCAAACCTGATAAAGCTAAGGGACCGGTGACCCTTGGCTGATCAAACTTTATAGACGATATCCTTAAAAAAGTAGAATCTCAGCCATTAGTAGGCCCTAGAAAAGTTGCTTCTAGACAACCTACTAGTTCCCCTCGTGCCATAGAATCATCATCTGTAGCCTTTGCTGAGGTGCACAACCAAACAGAGGAGAAATATTTTCAAGAAATTGAGAATTCTAGCCCAAAATCATTACGAGAAGGGAACCTTAGTAATCTCTACGAAGGAGGAGGAGAAATAGGGGAAACTGAAGAACCAAGATCTTCTCTTGGAATAGTTCAACCACTGAGCAGCCCAGATAAGGGAAGTGTTTTCAAAATAATCCAGAATAAAGCTGAAGAACCTGAAGAGCTAAGATCCCCTCAGACATTAGTTCAGCAAAGAACTCTCATCATCCCAGACAAAGGAAGTGTTGTTAAGGCCATTCCCACTCCTTCTAACCAGCCTAGGAATACACCCCAAGAAAACCCAGAAGGATATTGGCACATATTTGACCAAATGGCCCAGAACCAGCAAACACCTCAAACCTCCACATTACAATATCCCATTGTAGATACTGCAGTTAATGCACCTATGAAGGTCATTCCTCTCCAACATATTCCTACATTCCATGGCTTAACATCAGAAGATCCGGATGCCTTTTTGTTTGAATTCAATGTACTATGTCGGGGATATGACTATACCACCAATCCCCAAAAGCTGAAATTATTTCCCTCCATATTAAAAGGAGCAACTTTATGATGGTTTATGGGTTTAGGTGGAGGTGTTATAAATGACTGGGATCAGATGAAAGGTGCTTTTTTGAAGAAATACATAGATTATTGTAGGTCTAGAGAATTAAAGGATGAAATATTTTAGATGGTAGCCAGAACTAATTAGAAACTAGAAGAGTATGTTGAACGTTTTCAGTATAATCTTCAGAGATCTTCTTATGCATCATTACCCTTACCTGACAATGTATTAAAAACGACATTAATTAAAGGGATGAAGGAACAATGGGTTGAAACACTAAATATTATGGGAAAAGGTGACATTTATCAAGAAAATTTTGCTGACATTTTTTATTTGTGCTTCAGGAGTTCATGAGGCAGTACAACGCTAAAACCAGTGGAACATGACATGCTCACAAGGGACAACAAGATCTCTGGTGGAGTAACCCGCGCAGAAATCCAGAATTTACTGGAGAATTTCAAAACTGATATAGTGGGAACTCTGATAATGCAGCTTGATATTATGCAATTTAAACAGAAACAAGCAGAAGCGGAGCAAAATCTAGCAATATTCTGCCCTAGATGCAGAAATAAACACAGCCATAAAGAGTGCCCACTGCATGGAGTTCAAGTCTACGCTATTTGTACAAAAGATCACTCCATAGAGAACTACCCCTCACTCCCGGGTTTGAAAGCAATGGACAAAGAAGCGGAAGAAGAATCAGAACCAGTATACCTACTCAATCAACGCCGTCAATGGTAGCCACAACAACCAAGAATGCCCTACAATCCATCTTCTTCTTTCCAACCTCCGCAATATCATGCTCAACAATATAATACAATGTGGAAAATTCAACCATCCTTTTCAAACTGGTCACGCCAACCATTTCCTTCATCACCATGGCCAAATCAAACAAGCCAACCTAATTGGCCAAATTTTCCCTATTCTTTACCATATTGGCAAAACAATGCATATCCAACACAATGGCCCCCTCCCACTTTGCAGAGTCAAGCCTGACAGACAAACTGGAAAAGAATAATGAATTAACGAGAAGGAAACATTCCACTCCTCCCTCAATCCACACTGGCAGAGCCATATACACTACAACAAAATCCCCAGTCCAACTTAAGACTGCAACTCCCAGCGCAACCCAACCCAAACCCTAATAATAGACTGGTTTAATCTGTTGAAATAATCAGAACACGAGAACTAGAAACTGGTGTAAGGGAGTGCAACGACTTTCAATTAAGGTCTGGGTGCATTATAGAAACTGAGGGAGATAAAAATGTTCAAGTTGAAAATCAGTTACCCGCAGAACAACCGCTGCAAGAAGAGGATGTGGTCAGATACCAATCTCACAACCAAGCAATCATGTCTTCTCCCTCATTCCCAAAACAATTAATCATACCACGCCCTATAGAACATCCTGACTTTGATAATCTGGGAGAACTAAGAAATTTTTGTATAAAAATTTTAATCCTCCAAGCTATCCAAGATATCCCAATATATGCAAAAACCATCAAAAAGTTATGTATAAGAAAGCCAAAGAGGAGAATAAAAACTATCCCAACTGTCTAAGTAGTTGGCACCCTATCTGACATGTTATCAGGAAGAGAAGCACCTGTCAAATATGAAGACCCAGGGAATCCTATAGTGGAAATGCAAATCAATGGACAAACCTTTTCAAATGCCTTAGTTGATTTAGGGGCTGCAATTAATATTTTAACAACCACCACTTGTGAAAATTTGGGCATTACATCAGTGGAACCAACCTCCACCTTATTAGAACTCGCTGACTGATCAATAGTTAGGCCAGAAGGTACACTACATGATGTAATGGTATTCGTAGATTCCTAGGAATACCCTGCCGACTTTCTGATAAATAACCCCAAAAACCGACTTGATGGACACCCTTTAATCTTAGGTAGACATTGGCTTGCGATTGTTGATGCTTACATTGGCTGCCGACAAGGCAGTATGACCATAACTAGAGGAAGTAATATCAAGAATCTAGCTCTATACCCTCCAACCCAGTCAAGTTTGACAATAATGAAAACTAACAAGCAACCTGTATCATACCTCAGTGAAAACATTAGGTCCCCATTAACTATAGAAGATGCCCTTGATTTTAAAGATCAAACAGAGGATGACGTTATTAACAACTTCATTAACTAATCCCAATCTAGATCCCATGTACAATGTCACATGATAGAGGCAGCATTTGACAATGAACTAGAAGAAGATCCCCTCAAAGACACTCATGATCAAACAATACCCACTACCTCTGTTTCAAAGAGAAAAACTATAGAGATTGAGCCAGGAAAAACCTTGAACATTAATAATAACCTGACTCCTAAACAAGAAGAAAAGATGGTCCAACTACTGAGAAAATATAAGGAAACTTTTTCATGGGATTATCCGGACATGAAGGGAATCGATCCCTAGTTGTGTATGCACCACATTTATACAGAAAAGGATGTTAGACCCGTTTGCCAACCCCAACGGAGACTCAACCATCACCTGAAAGATATTGTGAAAGATGAATTACAAAAACTTTCAGATTTAAACTTTATTTATCCAATCTCCAATAGCAAGTGGGTCTCTCCACTAGTAGTGGTGCTGAAGAGGAATGGAAAATGAAGGATTTGTGTAGATTACAGAGAATTAAACAAAGCCACCTAGAAATACCACTTTCCCCTTCCATTCATTGATCAGATATTAGACACATTAGCAGGAAAGAAATTCTTTTCTTTCTTGGATGACTTCAGTGGATACAATCAGATTTAGATTTCCCCTGAAGACCAGGACAAAACTACTTTTACCTGTCCTTGGGGAACATTTGCTTACAGAGTCCTACCCTCTGGCCTATGCAATGCCCCTACCATATTTTAGAGGGCCATCTTGAGCATCTTTTCAGATTTAATAAATGAAGGGATAGAAGTATATATGGATGATTTCACACCATATGGAGATGATTTTGAGCTACCACTGGACACATTGGAAAGGGTGTTGCAACGATGTATTGCCACCAGGCTCTGCTTGAGCCATGAAAAGTGATATATGATGATGATCGAAAGGCTCATCCTAGGTCATTATATCTCAACGGCTAGAATATAGGTAGATCTGGCCAAAATTCAAATAATTTTGTTAATACCTACTCCTACCACATAGACAAAGGTACACAATTTTGTAGGATTTTCTGGTTATTTGAGGAGATTCATAGAACATTTTTCTCAAATAGTTGCATCTATATAGGCACTGATAGGGAATGTTGATTTTGTTTGGACAGATAAATGCGACTGTGCTTTTGAGGATCTGAAAAGGTTTGTGTCAATAGCCCCAGTGATCAGAGTCCCAAATTGGGAAATGCCATTTCAAATTTCATCGGATGCTTCAGATACAACTATTGGAGCAGTGCTTGGATAGGAAGAAGACAAAAAACCATATGCAATCTATTATATTAGCAAGAATTTGTCTCGTGCTAAGCTAAAATATACCGTTACTGAAAAAGACTTTTTAGCAATAATACATGCTGTAATAAATTTAGGCATTATATCACTGGATATCCGGTTGCTTTATATACAGACCACTCTGCCATAAAATACTTAGCAAATAAACCTGTTACAAATGGTAGAGTAGCAAGATGGTTGATTTTATTGTAGGAATTTGAGATCACAATAAAAGATCGACCTGGGAAAGAGAATCTTGTAGCTGACTTTCTCTCATGAATGACGAAGCTAGCGGATGCAACAGTAGTTGAATATCAATTCCCAGATGAACATTTGTTTGCTATTACTGTTAAGACACCCTGGTATGCTGATGTTGCAAATTATTTAGCAGTAGGAAAATTAACAAAGCATCTAACCCCCAATGAATGAAAACAAATTGTGCAACGTAGTACCCGATTTTCTTGGATTGGGGGCTACCTATTTTATATAGAGGCAGATATGCACATTCGAAGATGCGTCCGTGAAGATGAAATATTTGACATTCTGAAAGCCTATCATGACGGACCGTGTGGCGGACATTTCGCAGATCGAAGGACTAGTCACAAGGTTTTGCAAATAGGTTATTACTGGCCCACAATCTTTAAAGACGCTAAGAAATTTGTTCAAGCCTGTGACAGTTGCCAAAGAGCAGGATGCCCTGGACAGTCCGACGAAATGCCTTTAAACCCACAGTTAGTAATCGAACCATTTGAGCATTGGGTGCTCGATTTTGTTGGTCCGATCAACCCATCATCAAATCAAAAAACATATATTCTAGTAGCAACAAAGTATGTTACTAAATGAGTTGAAGCAGAGGCACTTCCAAGAGCTATAGAAGACTCTGTGATTCATTTCCTGTTCGAAATATTTGTACGATATGGCCTCCCGAGGGACATAATCACGGATGGAGGAACACAGTTTGTAGGTAATAAAATCGCTACAACATTAAAAAATTATCACATTCAGCACAAAATTACCACTCCGTATCACCCACAGGCAAATGGCCAAGTAGAGAGCAAGAATAAGGTGATAAAGGAAATATTGACAAAAACCGTTGCATCACACAGGCGTGATTGGGATTCAAGATTGTCGGAGGCCTTGTGGGCATACTGAACAATGTGGAGAAACACCACCGGTTATTCACCATATCAGCTAGTATTTGGAAAGGAACCCATCTTTCCAATAGAGTTCGAAATACAAACATTAAGAATAGCACAGGATATTGGTCTAAATTTAAATGAGACCCAGACTAATAGATTATAGAAAATTAATGAGCTAGATGAAATTAGGCTCTCATATCTTCAACACATTGCATTAATTCAACAACAGAGAGTAAAATGGCATGAAACCCTGATCAAAAAGAAAATCTTCCACGAAGGAGATTGGGCACTCCTATATGATTCCAGGTTTCATGATTTTTCGGGAAAACTTCAGACTTGATGGCTTGGACCGTATGAAATCCAGAAAGTGCATGACAATGGCACCATTACTTTGACTACTATTGCCGAATCTGGACATACCTTTAAAGCAAATGGCCACTGAGTGTGACTGTACCATAAACTGCTTACTCGGGAATCCTTTTACCAACAGCTCTGGGAAGATTTTGATATGCAGATTCTTGCTGAGGAAAATAATCCTTCCTCGGCATTGGTTCATTAAATAATTTCATTGTTCTTAAATTTTGTACATAAGTTTTTCTTTTCTGCTTGTATAAACTACTTTCTGTACAAATTTTTGCATTTTTGCATTTTATGCATTTTGCTGTTCCTTTTCGAAGGAACAACATTTCCGCCTTTTTGTTCTTTTCCGAAGGAACAACACTTTTGCATTTTGCTGTTCCTTTCCAAAGGAACAACATTTCCGCCTTTTTGTTGTTCCTTTCGGAAGGAACGACACTTTTGCATTTTGTTGTTCCTTTCCGAAGGAACAAAATTTCGTTTTTTTGTTGTTCTTATCTGAAGGAACAACAATTTCACATTTTTTTGTTCTTTTTTGAAGGAACAACATTTCCGCATTTTTGTTGTTCCTTTCCGAAGGAACAACACTTTCATTTTTTTTGCTGTTCCTTTCCAAAGGAACAACACTTTTGCATTTTGTTGTTCCTTTCCCAAGGAACAACATTTTCGCCTTTTTGTTGTTTCTTTCTGAAGGAACACCACTTTTGCATTTCTCTATTCCTTTCCGAAGGAACAACATTTTATTTTTTTGTTGTTCCTTCGCATTTTTTTCTTCCTTTCCGAAGGAACAACATTTCCGCATTTTTGTTGTTCTTTTCCGAAGGAACAACACTTTTATTTTTTTGTTGTTCCTTTCCAAAGGAGAAACACTTTCGCATTTTGTTGTTCCTTTCCGAAGGAACAACATTTCCTCATTTTTGCTGTTCCTTTTCGAAGGAACAACACTTTCGCATTTTGTTGTTCCTTTCTGAAGGAACAACATTTTCACATTTTTGTTGTTCCTTTCCAAAGGAACAACACTTTCATTTTTGTTGTTCCTTTCCGAAGGAAAAACACTTCCGCCAGATTGTTTTACCATTCCTTTTTGAAGGAACAACACTTCCGCCAGATTGTTTTTCCATTCCTTTTAAAAGAACAACCCTTCTTTGCATTTTTTCCTTTCTGCCGTTTTTTCCAAGGGAACAACAGTTTCGATTTCGAATGATATTAGGCTTTTCCACCAAAGGAGCAGTATTTTATTTCACGTTTGATTTATTTGCTGTTACGTTTAAGGAATAACTGTTGTTCCTCTTGAGGAACAATTGTTGTTCCTATTAGGGAACAACAGTTTCGAGTGTATTTTTTTTCTTTTCTTTTGCTTGTTGTTCCTCTTAAAGGAACCACAGTTTTTGCGTGTAGATGTTCTTTTACTGTCCCTCTTAAGGAACAACAGTTGTTCCATCTAAGGAACAACACTTTTTGAGTGCATCTTTTTTTGTTTTTGTGTGTGTGTGTGTTTGTTTTCATCATTTAGAGGATTTTTGTGAATGATTGTTCATTTAAGGCACAGGTATACATTTATGCAAGAACACAAAAACTAGAGGATACTGAAATCAGCAAACCAAACAAAATCGTTATCTTTAGAGAAATTGCTTTGAATCGATAAGAAAAAGACGAAAGGACACAACTATTTATATCACTTTTCTGTCTTTATTTTCACTAAAACCAATTTGATTGATTATTTTTATCATGTTGGTTATTTCTTAAATCTTCATAATTTTCTTTGATCATTATTATTGAATAAGAATAAGGGCACATTTTCCTCTATTGATATGTTTAGACTTCTTCCACCATCCCTACTCTTAAGGAGTGTTGAGGCATCCTCTGTATATAAATAGGAAAGTGCTATATAAAAAGAAAGAAAAAAAGAAAAAAAAGAGAAAATATATATATCTATATGATTACTAACATGCTTTGTCAAATGAAGGATAGGGGGTCTCATCAAGAGCCAACCTACCATGATCATAAGGAAGCAGTGAAGTGGCATTCCCACTATGGCCACCACACCAGGGATATGATCCAAGAGGCATAGTAGAAAAATAAAAAAAGTCCCTGGAACAAGAGGTTTCATCATGAGCCGGCCTGCCCACCTTTCACTCCTTCCTAGTGAATGGCATTGTGATTCATCTGGTTACCAAGCCAACACAATGGCCTCCATTCTGACATCGCACAACGCTTTCCTAGGCATACACAAAGGATTATGGTTCCAAGGGTGAAACAAGTAACTCTGTCAAGGTTATGGACACCTGTGGGCAACAAAGCTCTACTGATGGTATTGAAGTCATACTTTTCATACACCAATAGTCATTATAAACCCTTTTTCTTATATCTTTATATTGATTTCAAATGATATTGAGTTTAACAGAAGTGATTTTTCTTCGTTTCTTCGGTGAGCTTCGGTGACTGCGGTGATTTTTCTTCGTTTCTTCGTTTGTATAGACTGCGGTGACTTCAGTGATCTTCTGAACGCAGATCTAGGCTCAATAGCTCGCAGATCTGAGATCTCTTCGGTGGCTCGCAATAGCTCTCAGATATTATCGCAGATCTGAGATTTCTTCGGTCTCTTCGGTGGCTCGCAGATCTGAGATTTCTTCGATCTCTTCGGTGGCTCGCAATAGCTCGCAGATCTCTTCGATGGTTACATTCCGCAATAGCTCGCAGATCTGAGATCTCTTCGATCTCTTCAGTGGCTCGCAGATCTGAGATAAACCCGCAGGCAACGTTGACGGCACCAGGGCGAATAGCATGGCTCAGAACGGATCTTTATGCACAGCGTGCGACCACTATGATAGACGATAGTTAAACGGGTGCGTTATTAGTTGATCCTAGCACCCACTTAAGCAGATCTCTTCCGTAGGCAGTCTCGCAGATCTCTTGAGAGATTTTGTTTTCCGATCTCTTCGGTGGACGACGCAGATCTCTTCGGAGGACCACGCAGATCTGGTGCAGATCTGCGTAAAATATGGCTCCGACTTTTGCAAAAATAACTGGTGGCTCATCCGTCTCTGGAGGGTAATCTCCTGCCCATATCGTGAGTGAAGCCCCAGCTCCCACTATCCAAGTGGTCCAGGACTCACTCAATGAAGCTTTGAAGTTCTCCGAAAGTGCCCTAATTTGCCGGTTCAATGGTTTTTGGCCGCGACTGATAGCACTCCACAATTGGATCTCGGAGGTATGGAAGCCTATCATTTCTGATGAAATTAATATCTACCCCTGTGCTAGAGGTTTCTTTATAATAGATTTTGAAAATCCTGAAAGTAGACAATGTATTCTAGATTCCGGCCCTTGGTTTTGGGAAAAATCAGGCCTATTCATGAAGCCATGGAACCCATCATTCGATCCCTCTACAACAGTGATAACCTCAGCACCAGTTTGGGTGAGATTGCCAAGCCTACCCTTGCATCTCTGGAATCTCTCCTCGCTAAAAGCCATCGGAAATGCAATTGGGAAATTTTACTGCAGATGCCCAGAAACAGAGGAATATGCCAGAACCACCTATGCACGCATCTGTGTGGAAATGGATTTCAGCACCGGATTCCCAGCTGAAATAAACCTAACAAGTAAAGACTATGTGTGGAACCAGAAGCTTGATTATGAAAGTGTCCTCTTCAGATGTCGATCGTGCTTTGAGACGGGGCATCTAGCCAAAAATTGCCCAAAAGCCTATGAGAAAAATTTTGCTAGAAAAAACTACCACAGATCTACATGGTGGGAAGGAGCACAAAAGAACACTACACTGTCACCAAAGAAGATTATTCTAGAGAAAACTCTGAGTCACAAGAAATCAAGGAAGAAGGAAACAACTCTCAAAGCAAGCAAGGAGAAAGCCCGCCCCTACAAATCAACAGTTATGAGGATTTGAATACCGCAGAAAATGAATCTTCATTTAACAGCAAAACAGACCTCCTAAACCAAACTTCTCCGACTATAGATCGTGAAGCTAAGACACCAATGTCCCAAGAACTAGAAGAGATGAAGGAGATGCAAGACAAAGGAAGGTGAAGACCGTAGAGAAAAGAAAGAAAGCTACAACACCAATCTCGCCAAGAAAGACGAGGAGCCAGACAAATAAAAATTAAGAAAATTGTAGGTCCGATAGACCAATTTGGTCTCAGTGGACGTTAACCACCATCATCATCATCATCATCAGGTTTGCCTTCATGTTGGGACTAACAGGGAAATCTATTACCCTGGGAGACTTATGAGACTTTGCTGGTGGAGGCCAAGAGAAAAATTAGTTCAAATCATGAAAGAACAATAGTGCTGAAGGGAGCAATGATTGTCAATTATTTACACAAGGATTTTTAACTTTTATGGTTAATGAGAACTCTTTTTTGTTGGCAAGCCAACATACAACAAAATTACCAACTTCAGAATGGCACACACTAGGTTTGTCAAGAGTCCAAGTTCAAATACAACCATCTGGAAAAAATGCAGAGAATGGATGTCACCAACAAAAACAAGTGCAAAAGTTGGACCTTCATCTGCACCAAAGTCTCAAATTACTAAATGAAGCAGTGCCACCTGTCATGCATCAGTTTCTTTAGATATTTCTGAAATGATGTATTTATGTTTTCTCCTTTAAAAAACGTAATGTTCGAAAGAACAATTAATTCCAAAGTAGTTTAGGAAGTTAGAAATTCTGGCAGTTGACAGTTTCTTAACTGTCCTTTTTGAAATTTTGTATAAAATCAATTTAGAAAGAGAAGTGAGGATTTTGAATTTTGGACCTTAGAAGTAGAAACTACTTGTATTCTCAATCTTCATGTGGATTTGAATGAAGTTTTGAAAGTGATTCCAGACACGTGTTGAGTATAAATGTGTTTCGTGTTATGTTTCATTTTATGTTTTTGTTTCATAGAAGAGAGTAATGAAACTGTTGGCCTTTAATTTTACAGTTATGCAAAAATCAGATTCTTGTGATTTAAAGTTAAAAGTACCTTAATTATGCGCTCCTCTTTTCTATATATCATTCCATCTTAACTACATATTTCTTCTAAAGTTGAAGAAAAAAGACTATGCATTTAGCAGCTTGTTGTTGAAGACTTTCCATTATCTTTTCTCACTGCACTTCCACTAAAATTGTATTCAACATCAAAAGGCCACTTTGAAAGGTTGTTTTTCCCATAGAATATTAAGAGGCGTTGTCTTTATAATTATAATTTCTAGGGTTCTAAAATAATGGGTGTTGGCTTGTTGGGGCCCAACGCAAGTTCAGAAGTGATTTAGCCAAACAAATCCTGAAACTACCGGCCCTTTCGGCAACAGTCTGCGGGGCACGGACTGAGGTCTCACCCGAGGTAGTATGAGAGGGTGCTAGAACCAGGTTTCCGCACCCTAGGGATGTCTTGAATAAGTCTGGGAAGTTCGTGAACTGATCCTACGCGCTTGCACTTCTCCGCGCAACCGTCTATCCTTTGCAACTTGTGCAACTACTTCTGCGTAGCTCTGTAAAGAGAGTGAAGAGGTGTTGTCTAGATCCTTATTCCTTAATGTGCTTTTATTATAGATCTTAACTTAATTATGTGGGCCCAATATTCTCATTAATCATTCAACATTCATAACAAGTGCATGCAATCATAACCTGTAAAGAGATGCATAACTATAACAGAAGCATAGACACATAATACTTCAAAATCAACTTATCTTTTATTAATTCTTTGTCCCAGTACAATCCCACTCCACCCTGCGCACTCAGCTACAGGGGTTCGCGCACACAGCTGCAGACTCTACTAGGCCTCTGTGCACTTAGCTACAGAGCCTTTTCCTACTATTACAACCCAAGACTCGAACTTACCGACTCATAGCAAATTCCTCATCCAAAAGAATATAAGACTTAAGACCAAGACTAACTTTACACTTAGAGCCTCGCTCTATTTATACAATCCCATGGTCTGCGGACCATGGGTAGGTCAACACACTCTACATTAAATCACATTACCTTAGGGCGGATAACCCTAGACTCTTGCACTCCGTGCCCGCATTTCATGGGGTCTTTACATTACATTTGACCAAAATTTGGGCTTCAAACCCCAAAAACATACTATGGGGGGATCCGCTGCCCAACAGGCCCCCAACACAATCATTGTGATTCGTCCCGAGTCACTTTGTTGGTGTGGCGATCCTTGCGCGAAGTCCATCCAACTGTGCCTGTGTGGCGTGAAGGTCCGCAACCCACCATACTATCATCATCTGGATCTACTCCATTTTTGCTTCAGAATCATCTACATCTAACTTGATTCTCTACTTTGATGCTAGCTTCTAGTACTTGTGTTTATAGTCCCGCACCTCTGTCCGACTTGTCAGGTCATGAAGATTGTGCTTTGGTCAGTTAGTCAAACAGTGGCCCACTTGTGTAGGGCTTCAAGCGACTGCCACTTACTCTTCCTGGGAAGGGCTCTCCATTAAGTTTGACTAGCTGGACCGCGCCTCCATCTGTGACCTCCTTTACCACATACGGTCCCAACCAATGCATTTTGAATTTTCCAGGAAACTTTTCGAACTTGCTGTCATACATCAACACTAAATCATTTACCTTGAATGTGCACAGCTTGATATGGTGATTGTGCCAGGATTTATCGCGCTGTTTCTAGACCTGCTAATGGAATCACGCCAGAAACCGTTCTTCCTCGAGTTCTTCTAATTGCGCAAGTCTCCCTTCCAAGGCTTCGCGGTTCGACATTCCTGTAATTTCTGCTATCTGCAAACTGGGTACAATGTATTCCATTGGCATGACTACTTCCGTGCCATAGACTAACCTAAAAGGTGTCTAACCCGTCAATTTCTTACACGTGGTTTTGTATGTCCATAATACGGCAGGGATGCGTAGCGCGTTACATACTTTGGTCACTGCAGTCTCCAGAATCTTGTTTAATGCTTCTATTGTCCCATTAGCTTGCGAATGGTATAGTGTACTTTGCTGATGATACACCTGGAACTCCTCGGTGAGTGCATTGATAGTTTCATTCAGGAAGTGTGTTCCGTGTTCACTCATTAAAATTTTCGGGCAACCAAACCATGTCAACACGTTGTCGAACAAAAATTTCGCAGCTATGGCGGCCATGCAGTCCTTAACCGGCTGTGCTTCCGCCCATCGAGTCAGGTACTCTGTCACGGTGATGATGTAGCGCGCACCCATCTTCCCCTCAGGTTAGATTGGTCCCACAAAGTCTATTGCCCATTTTTCGAATGGTTGCAGCGTCATCTGTGGATTGAGTGGCATCTCATCCCTTCGTGATGGTTTCCTAGTCCTTTGACATATGTCGCAGGCCCAACAATATGCTTTCGAATCTTAATGTAGGGTTGGCCACCATAGCCCAGCGTGAAGAATCTTCTGTGCCATCGCACATCTTGCATAGTGTCCTCCTGCAGCCCTCCCATGTGCTTCAGCAAGGATCTATCCTCGTTCAAATTCAAGTACATATCTTCGCAATATCTCATAATTTCCCATTTTATAGAGGTGCCCCACAATGACAGAAAAGTCTGTCGCGCGTACCACCAATTCCTTTTTCTGTTGGACTGAATATTCCTTCGGCACAGTCCCTGTGGTTAAAAAATGGATTATGTCTTCGAAGTGGCCGTCTGCAACGCGCACTGCAAAGAGTTGTGCATTAGGTAGGCCTTCTTCCAAATTTGTTGGCTCCTCACTTGTCTCAATTCGTGATAAGTGATCTAGTCCTGCATTTAGGCATCTCGGCTTTAAGATGACTTCAAAGTCATATTCTTGAAACAGTAACAACCATCTGCAGATGCGCCCCCCCAACATAGGCTTGTTTACCAGGTATTTCAATGCAGAATGATCGGTATACATCTTGAAATTCTCGCCAAGTAAATAGTGTCTGTATTTTTGGAGCGTGTATACCATTGCCAATCCTTCGTGCTCGTAGTAGAATAGTTCTTTTCAACTTTGGACAGTTGCCGACTCGCAAACATGATTGGGTGATCCACACCTTCCTGCGTAAGTACAACTCCCAACGCAATACACGACGCATCAACATGTTCATGAAATTCGATGTCCCATTTTGGGAAGACAAAGTTGGGAGCAGATGCCATTTTTTCCTTGAGAACAACCAAACTTTTCTTGCAATCATCATTCCAAGAATATGTAGCATCCTTTTTCAATAGTTGTTCCATTGGTGTTGTTATTTGTGCATAGCTCTTGATAAACTTTCTATAGTATCCAGTGTACCCCAAAGTGGCGCATAGTCGTTTGACACTTTGCAGCGCTTCCAGATTGAGAATAACGGCAATCTTCATGGGGTCCACCATCAGGCCTTGTTTACAGACCACATAGCCGAGAAGGTTTCCAAAGGGGATGAGGATTCAGTGCAATCTGGTGTCGTCGACAAGTATCTAGCATCAAACGTAAGCTCGCTATATGGTGTTTAACTAACCCAATTATAGTCTAATCATCCAGATAGACCTCCAAGAACTTGTGGATGTATTCCTTGAACGCAGCCACCACTACGCATGAAAATATCGTTGGTGCATTTTTCAGCCCAAAGGGCATAACGGTGTATTGAAAACAGCCCCATTTAGTTGCAAAGGTTTCCTTGCTCCTATCTTCCAGCGTGATCTTGATCTGATGGTACCCTGAGAAGCCATCCGTGAATGAGTAAGCTTCCTGACCGCCAACATTCTCCAATACTTCATCTGTAAATGGTGTCGGGAATGGATCATGAACACAGGTGTCGTTAAGCTTCCTAAGGTCCACACAGATTCTAATTTTTCCCTTCTGTTTTTTCTCCTTTACTACCATAGGACTCACCCAGTCGGATTCTTCCACTGGTTCAATAATTTCGGCTGTAAGCATTTTGACTAATTCTTCGCAGACCTTTTCTTTATACTTCATATTCAAATGGTAAGGTCGCTGCTTAGCTGGCTTTGCGTCTAGTTTCAGAGTGATCTTCATCATCCCTAAGTCGCCAATGATCCCCTTTAAGTTCATGATTTTGGTCGGGAACAAATCGTGATATTCGCGGAGTAACTTGGCAACCTTATCTATCGTCGCATCTTCCCAATAGTCCCAAAGCATCGCGTACTTCGGCTCCACGTCTGTACCAATGTTTACTTGCTTTGTTTTGAGCGGCGCAGTGATGTCGGGATCCTCAATTAATGGTCCTCGAACTTCGCAACACCCTTCAATTTCTGGAATATTAATATTTCGGGGGTCGTCATCATCCTCCTCTACTTGTACATTATAACATTCTAGGGCACTACTTAACTAGGTTGCCCACGCTGGTTGAACTAATTCTCGTGGTTCCTATGGTATTTTGAAGATGGCGGCTTTTACGGTTCGCAACGCGTTCTCAACAGTATCTGACCATCAGTCTTCAAATGTGAATGTTAACAAAAATCCCTCGTGCAAGACATCCCATTCGCTCGTAACATGTCGGAGTTTCGTCTTGGTATACCAATTCATGGGTATGACATCTAGGGTATGATAGAATAAGTGTACCCATTCAGGTTGAGGTTCTTCTCCATAGGCCTTGATCCATTTCACGAGGTGCGTGTGCAGGTCATTGCGTCCATCGTATTTATCTGCTATCCATAGTTGCGGTTTCCCAAATCGTAGGCGCATCATCCTCCTATAGCTACGCCAGTTTTCAAAAGTTCCTTGATGTGTTCCCCACTATCGCGCAAGTGTCACACGCAGTGCCCATTTCAATGCATCGAACCACTGTTGTTCCGATATTGCGCTCTCAAACTTGCTCAAGAATTCATCCACCACTGTCAATCCATCATATGTTGGTAGATCTCAGGCTTGGGTTGTTACGCAACGCAGTGATCTAGTCATCATGTTGCAATTAAGCATTGTCACCTCGTTCAACTGATTGTGCTAGCATTCGTCTTCTTCGTCTGAATCCAAGGTGCAGGAACCTGCGCACTCCCATAGGATACTTCCACCTGCAGTCAAATTCACCTAATCCTGATCTTGCGCAGTGATCTTGTAGATACAATCCAGCTCATCGTTGCTTCCATCGTCGTGCATAGGTTCGGTGTAGCGTGCTCCTTCAGCTGGGTCTAGCGGAATGACTATGCGAAGGGACTTTTTCTCGAATATCATCTTTCACTTCTTCAAGTTGATGACTCCATTCATATCAGTGGCCCAGTCTATTCTTAGCAACGTAGGATATTAAGGGTTGTTTTCATCGACAATCTCTATTACTTCAAAGTCTGTCTGTGTGCTCACGCCTTCGATATCAACTGTTACCCCTTGTAACCATCCCATGGGCAAAATATTCTGTTGGTTCGCCCTTCGTAATTGAATAGGGGACCACTATAATGCGAGCCTACCCATGCATTCCCATGTCTGCTTTGGTAACACATTCACGTCCGAACCTAGGTCTAAGATTACCTGATCCATTTCATACTCGCCAATCTGCGTCATCAATCTCATTTCCCTCCTAGTGCGCAATGCATGCTTTCCCAGTTTTTGGGCTATGCGCGGTTCCCCTGACCTTGCGCACCTAGTGATCAACTCCTGTAGTCGTTTAACTACCTTATTGTCACGCAACATTTTCATGCATGTCTCCAAAAAGGTAGTTAGCATAGAAGGATCCATCCCTGTCTCTAGTTGATCCTTACTACCTGAAGTGGAGGCCTCTGCAAAGCTCTTCTTAGCTTTCACGAATGTCTCCTTTACGCGTTCTAAGTCAAACTCTGGTTCCTTTGTAGGGGCCTTGTGAACCCATGTATCTTCCTCGAGCTACTTCCCCTTATCTTCCCCTGTAGTTGCACCGCTTCTAAGCACTATATTCACATTTGGGTCTTCTTTGCGTAGTTTAGACCTCATCATTTGAATATTTTGAGTTGGAGTAGGCTGGAGTACCCCTTTCTTGCGCATCTGTGCGATCAATGTAGGACAATCTACCATTTCATGATCAAACTAAGCACAATATGAACATGATACTCTCGTCAAGTTGGTACAATTATGGGCGTAGTGCCCTGGTCCTCCGCAATTGTAACAAATTAACTGTTGTGACCCCTTCATGGCCCCATTCCTCCTTGTCCTTGACCTCGCCCTTGAAATCCACCACGCGTCATTCCCGCCACTTAGTCGAGGGCTCGCGTTTCTGTCTGCATTTGATAGGTTGGGGTCTGATCCATAATTAACTCATAGCTTTGACAAGTACGCTTGTCGTGGCCCACCGACCTACATAAATTACAAAACAGTTGCTAGGGTGTTGTTGTATACTTCTACAACAAATGACAATTATTCGTCGTGTGCTTTCCTCCTATTTGACAGATCAATCACCATAGTGTGGGTGCCACACTCAGCCTTGCCTGTGCCTCTGGTCTCAACAGCATTGGCCCCGCTCCTGCCAAGTAGTTCGCGAATACTGGATAGTCATCCTTGTCGTGGCCCTGGCCTTTACATTTTATGCACCACACTTTTTCGTGCGCCTCCGACCGGAGTGCCCCATCCTGCTTCAAGCTCTACATTTCCAAGTAGAGATTCTATAGCTGTGTGTGGATTTGTTGAACTCCCAGCCTCAGATCCTGTATCGATGTTGTTGGGTTGTGTTATATTCTTTCCACATAGTTAAAAAGGGGCTTGAGGGGTACCCGTAACCCCAGTTTATGGGGTCTGGGGCAGCGCCCGGGAAAATTTTGGTTTTGGACCCTATGTTAGGTTGGGCGGACCCACCTATGGTTTTGTGCATGATTTTCGCACATGTTTTTTGGACGTGCTGGTTTTCGGTCCATGGTTTTGGACGCGATGGTTTTCGGTCCATGGTATTGGATGCTTCGGCATGTATAAATATGTATTGTAACATTGAAAGGAATATAATGAAAAATCAAGCTGGTAGTCCCGGTTTTGGGATCTAGTGGGAAATCTCTGTGTATATGTGTTTTATGTGTTATTCTCTCGCATTTTTATTTTTCCTGTGATTTAGAATTCGTACGCAGGTAATTTCTGTACGGGGTTAAAACCTACATTTGGTATCAGAGCTGTTTTGGCTTCAAGGGGACGCCTTTGTTGCTGAGGGGTTTCGCTCGGGGCTGTGGTAGACCCTGTTCAGTGGGAGATCTGCGAGATCGATTCTGGTGGTGAAAGAAGATGGCGAGTAGAGGAAAG